>JAFEMH010005544.1:0-159178 GCA_022495995.1 Adenophora triphylla var. japonica
GCATTCGATTAATAAAAGGGACAACTTTGATTTATTTATTTGATTAGACCGAACCCGAAGGCCGCCTACGTTCCTCTTTTACAAAGAATTAAAACAAGAGGCTCGGAGTCCCAGCGTAGTTTCATTTTTGAGAAAAGGACAAAATATGGCTCCTAGGCGGGCCGTAGAGGTAATCTCGCGCCGAGATAAGGCCCCCTTCTTCTTTTTTTTTTTTTTTTTTTTTTTTTTTTTTTTTTTTTTATGCACACACCCTTTCTTTTTGCACTAGACCGCCTTGCGAGGTTTTTCAATCTAGCGGGCTTCTTTTCTTGTGCTAGCTCCTAATTTTTGCCTAGGTCGTCCTTTCCGGGATTTTCAACCTAGCGAGCGATTTCTTTAAGGAGGCCGAGTCACGCGAAGTACTTCTTGAGCTTGTCCATGTTGGCCGGCTTCGGTAATTGATCTCCGTCTAAGTCTACCCGGTGAAGGGCTCCCCGAGAGAATATCTTCTTCACAATGTAGGGTCCTATCCGCCTTGGTCCCCACTTGCCTAACGGGTTGAAAGGTCGGGACGATGCTCACGGAGCACCGGGTCGCCTACTCGATGTTCCTTGTCTTGACCTTTTTGTTGAAAGCTCTTGCCATTCTTCTTTGGTAAGCTTGAGTGTGTTCGGCCGCTTTCAACCTTCTTTCGTCCAATGTGGCTAGCTCTTCGTATACGCTTTCTAGCCGGATCGACTTCATTCACTTGGTTTTCTAGGAGAACTCTTAGTGATGGTATTTCCAATTCTATCGGTAAGACGGCCTCCATCCCGAATGTGAGGGCGTAGGGAGTTTCTCCTGTAGGCTGTTCCAGGACGAAGTGCGGTACCCCCATAGTGCGAATGGTAGCTTGTAGGGCCGGTCTTTTCCGATGACTGCCATTTTTCGATGATAGTCTCGATTGTTTTGTTCGCGGCTTCAAGCTGCTCCGTTTGTTTGAGGCCTATAAGGAGATGACTTGTGTCTCGTGATTTTGTACTCGGTCGGTAGAGCGTCGGTTTCCTTCTCGAAGTGTGACCCATTATCGGATATCATCTCTTGTGGAACCCCATGTCGGCGAGATGATGTTGTGCTTGATGAATTACGCGGCCTTTCGGCATTGAGAACTTTGTAGGAGGCGGCCTCGACCCATTTAGTGAAATAGTCGATGGCTACTAGGGCAGCTTGATGTCCGTTGGCTCTCGCGGGTGTGATCTTTCCAATCACGTCTATCCCCACGTAGAGAACGGCCAAGGTGAAGTCATTGGAGTGCAGCAAGGAAGGCGGTGCATGCGAAGATTGGCGTGTATCGACACTTGTGGCACTTCTTGACCATTTTGGTACGGTCGGCTTCCATGGTCGGCCAAAAGTACCCTTGTCGATGATCTTTTTGGCGAGCATGTTTCCGCTCATGTGGGTTCCACATATGCCTTGATGAACATGGTCCATTATTTCCTGGGCCTCTTCCTCGGTGGCGCAAGGAGGTTTCCTTGGGAATGTTTCTTGAATAGACGGCCGGCGGTGATGGCGTGGTGGCGGCCAACCTTTTAAGGGCGACTGAGTCTTCGAGTCTGTCTCGAAGCGGTATGGTTCCATCTAGGATGAAATACCAAATGTCGTGGTACCATGGTTTCCCTTCGGAGTTTTCAACGGCGGCACCTTTGGATAACCATTTGTCTTTGCGGTCGTGAAGATCTATAACGAGCGCGGTATGCGGGAGTTGCACGCCGTGTTATTTTGAAGGGTTTAAGCTTGCTTTTCCTTTAGGGATTTCGACCAAAGAAGCAAGTGTGGCTAATGCGTCCATGCAAACCGATTTTTGTCTGCAGGAGATAGTGGGAATGAGACATCCGAAATTGTTGCGCCAATTCTTGGAGGTGGGCCTTGTATCTTTGAAGGGTTGGATCTTGGACCCTCCACTTCTTCAATGTCTGATTGATGATCAATTGGGAATCCCCCGAATACCTCGAGTTCGGTCACGTTGCGTTCTAGGGCTGCCTCAAGCCCCGCTATGCAAGCCTCGTGATTACGGTATTGTTGGTGGCGTCGAAGTCGAGAGCGTGCTTTTGCTAGTGGAGTGTAGATGTCGTTAGGGTCTACCGATAACATTCCGATGCCAAACCCTCTCTTGTTGGCTGCGCCATCGAAAAATAATTGCCACTTATTTTCTTCTATGCTTAGGATGTCCTCATCGGGGAATCGCGGGTCTTCCCCCTTCACTTCGTCGCAAGGAAATTCGGCCAAGCGATCTGCGAATACACTCCCTCGACGGATTTCGAGTGATGTAAGTGATATCATACCGCGAGCATGAAGTACCATTTGGCTAGTCTCGAAGACAAATTTGATTTGTCTAGGATATATTTCGGTGGATCCATCTTTGCGATGAGACGGTGGAAAGGCTTCCATATAGTGCTTTAGTCTTTGTGATACCCGAGACGAGAGCGGCGCATGACTTGTCGAGTGGAGAGTAGTTGATTTCTTGCCTTGGAATCTGCCGGTGACAAAGTAGATGGCATTTTACGTGTGCAAAGTCAAATTTGTTCTTGAGCAAGCATAGCCCCTAATGCGTTATGCATGCGTGAGGGTATAGCTTCAAGGGCTTCTCCTTGTGTGGTGGAACCGGGATAGGTGGGGAAGTCAAGTAGTGCTTAACTTCCTCGAATGCTTCTTGACATTCTTCGGTCCACTCTTGAGGTGCGTTTTCTTAAGCGGCTTAAAGATGGGGTCGCACATTGTAGTCGGTTGATTAATGAATCGGCGATATATTGGAGTACTGCCCATTAATCCCTTTACTTCTTTTTGTGTCTGGGTGGAGGCATGTACGTAATGGCCTTTATCTTGGCGGGATGCGCTTCTATGCCGCGTTACGCTGACCATGTATCCCAAGACTTTCCCTTTGACTACTCCGAATGAGCATTTGGCGGGGTTGAGTCTCATTTGTGTCTTTGTCTCGGTCGATTGAAGAATTTTACGAGATCTACGAAGTGTTGGCCATCTGTCCCCTTGAGTGGATAATCATGTCGTCCACATACACCTCTATTTCTTTATGGATCATGTCATGGAATAGTGTTGTGGCTTGCCCTTTGGTAGAGTAGCCCAGCGTTCTTGAGACCAAACGGCATGACCGTGTAGCGAAACGTTCCCGAGGTGTGGTGAATCTTTGTTTGTCTTTGGTCCTCTTACGCCATGAGGATTTGGTTATACCACTTGCGGGCAGTCGGACGAATGAGCGGACCTCGTATCTTTCTTGTGGCATCGACAAACATGTCTATGTTTGGTAGCGGGAAGTCATCTTTAGGGGATGCCTTGTTCAAGTCTCTGAAATCAACACGGACTCGTATTTTCCCATTCGACTTGGCTACTTGCACCGTGTTTGCTAACCATTCCGGATATTCAATCACTTTGATGAACCCTACATTCAAGAGTTTCATGATTTCCTCTTTCACTTGCATTGACCATTAGGCTTGATTCTGCGTAGTTTTACGCTTGGCGGCTTGGCGTTGGGTAGCGGCGGTATCTTGTGTTCTACAAGCGGCGATTCAACCCGGGCATATCTTTGTAGGACCAAGCAAAGACGTCGACATATTCTACGAGGAGGCTGCGTCAAGGTTTCTCTGTCTTCCCCCTTGAAGAAAAGTTTGCCGATTTTTGTTTCTCTGGGGTCTTCCGTTGTCCCAAGATTAGCTTGTTTGCATTTCCTCGTCGTCAACGGGGCCATTCTTTCCTGACGACCTACTTGCTTAGCTAATTCTTTTAAGATTTGTTCGTTTTCTTGATCTATCTCATCGTATGATTCATTATTAACGTGTTCGTTATATTGATTATTATTAGTTAATTCATCATTTACGATGTTAGCAATCTCGGGGTACTCGGAAAGATCAAAGTTTTCATTAAGGAAGTAAGGGAATACATGTTCGGCCATACGCCTCGATTTCCTCTTGAGTGAGTTCATCGGAGGTGGAGCACACTTCCTAATGTAAAAGTTGTAGGGCCTATCTTCTGCGAGGGTGGGGAGTGCAACCAAGCTCTTTGATCATGAAGTCTTCATCAACAAGCTGGTCCCCGGTGACGTGCCGGTTTAGAATTGGCTCATCACATTTACGTATTAGTCTTGTGTAGTCGGTAGTTGGAGCGTCCCCCTTGGATATTGCATGGATCACTGTCTTCTAGCAGCGCATAGGTCTTGGAGCTGTCGCGGCATGTCTTCTCCCAACACAAAGTCCCATTCGCTTGTCATTTACGCCTTCGTGCCCCACAAATCATTAGGGATCGGTGGGACGGATTACATTTCATACGGAGATGCATCGCGATCATTTGAAGATTTCAAAGCCGGTTGGCGCTTTCCTTTATCATCAGTCCGTGGTTACGAAAAGATAAAGTAGGGAATACTTTCCCCTTCTCGAACAAAGTAGCCATTGAGTGTCTTTCGATATGGTTTGAGGTTGCAATCCTTGGACTTTGGGTCATTGCGGCCTTTGTACGAGGTTCCTTCCCACTTGATTTGAGTGAAGCCCCACTCTTCTATGTCATCTTCATCGTGGATGGAGATGTCGTATCCTAGTCCATGCTTTGTGTGAGGCGGGGGACCGGTGGTGGTTCCGTTATTCCTTGTAAGTGCTTTCCAAGCCCCAATCCAGGAAAGTACCCTTTTGCTAGCATCATTCTCCAGGACGGGAAGGCTTAGGAAAACCTAAGTGCCTTTGAGTAGTCGTTCTCGTTGTAAGTGTCTATGACATTCACGGTGCTTTCTCTTTCAATCTCAAAACCACTAAACAGGAAATCGAAGTGCTATGTTGTACTTCGAGGATAGGACTAGCGGTGACCATCTCTCCGTGTATGGTGACTATCGTGTTGTTGTGTCGCAACTTGATGCATTGGTGCGGGGAGGAGGGCAC
Source organism: Adenophora triphylla var. japonica (assembly GCA_022495995.1). Taxonomy (NCBI): domain Eukaryota; kingdom Viridiplantae; phylum Streptophyta; class Magnoliopsida; order Asterales; family Campanulaceae; genus Adenophora; species Adenophora triphylla. Next base: position 4,896 of record JAFEMH010005544.1, read on the forward strand.
ACCCACATGTCGTGTAGCCGAGGGCGACCAAGCGGCAAGTTGAAGGATGCCGGGATGTCGATGACTTGAAATTCGATGCTCATAGTGACTTGCCCCATTTCTACGAGGTATCTGGCCCGATCCCAGAGCGGTTCTAGCGGTACAATCGTACCCCCTTACAGTATGCCGGATGGCTTGAGGTCTTTGTGGGTGAGGCCTAATGATGATAAGGCTTTCTTCGGGAGGACATTGATTGCGAGAACCATTGTCGACCAAAATGTGTGGCATTCGGTACCCATTCACCTTAGCGGTTATGTAAAGGGCCTCATGATGATTGTTCCCATAGGACGGGAGGTCCAAGTCGGTGAAAGTGATGACGTTGCCAAGCGCACTTGGCCAATCATTTGAGTGAGCTCTTCGGGTGTTGCTTACGAGGAAATGGTCATTTGAGCCAATGCCTTTTCAACATCTCACGGTGCTTGTGAGATGCTCCTATGAGATCCCAAACCGAGATATTTGCTTGTGTCTTTTTCAATTGAGTTAAGAGAGGGTCCTCAGGTTCACTTGGCGATGAGGCTTTAGCTTGTTTTGGAGGATTTTCATCCTTTGGGTCTTTGTTGGTGATCACACGACCGGATCGTGTGAGTAGGTTGACTTGTTTTAGACCCTTTTCCCTTTTGTTCTAAGATTTCCTCCCAAGACATCATATAACGAAAGAAGATTCATTAAATTCAAGAGGGCTCTCGTCCACAATTGTGGCTAGGCAGTAGGGTCCTCGAAGCTACTTTCTATCTCTATTAGATTGACCTCATTGTTTGGCAAAGGATTAGTAACAACATTTGGTAACCCTATCTCTTTATCGTCAAACAAATCTTGGATGACGTCTTTCAAGTGGAAGCGGGGAGTTGGTGTCGTGGCCAGGTGAAGTTGTGGTACTTGCAGAAGAGATGATGGGCATGGTTGGCAGGAAGATCTTTCTTTGGAGGTGCGCCTTCTCTTGGTTTGATTTTCCCGTTCTTGACAAGCACTTCGAAGAGTTCTTCTTGGGTGATTCCTTCAAGCTTGTCATAATGTCTATCTTTCTTCTTCTTTTGTGGTGGGGGCACCGCGGGTATTTACCATTTCCAGGATGATTGAAGACAATGGCATTGACAGATGTATCCTTAGGATTGGAGGAGGAAGAAGAGCTCTTGTTGTAACGGAATCCACTTTCTTTCTTGGCTTCCCTTTTCTGTTTGATGAGGTCATCTAACCGTATGCCCGACTTGTGAAGTTCGGCGAAGCTAGGAAAGTAGTTGCCGGCTAGCTTGTCTTGATATTCCTCTCTAAGGCACTTTGTATGAGGATGTGAATTTGTTCGTCTAGTGGGCCTATCAACGATTTCGGTTAGCTTGGTTCTCCACCTTTTAACAAAATATGTGAAGGACTCGTTTGGAAGAATTTGCTTGGTTTGCTCAAGATCCCTTCTAGTGGTGCGATAAGTGGAGTTGTCCTCATATTGTTTTTGGAAAGTACAACTAGCGAGTGGCCGATCTAGTCTTGTTGAGAGTGGGAGGGTCATATACCAATCTCTAGCGGCACCATCGAGAGTTTGGGGAAAGCATTGGGCTATGAGTTGTCATCAACACCCATAGGTAGCATGGCCCAAGAGTAAGTCTCCAAATGTGATTTGGGACGGTGGTGCCATTGAATTTTGCAATGTCGGGTGTCTTGTACTTTCTAGGAAGCTTTGACATGGGTGACGAAGGGTATCGTAATCAATAGAGAGCGAGGCTCCCTTACTCACATCAAGGGATGCAAGTTTCTTTTCTAGTATGGCCATGGTAAGGGGTTCATTCTTGCTTTCCCCCTTGCTTTCTTTCTTGGATGTGTAGCTTTCATTGTCGGATGAGGAAGATGATGAGCTAGACTCGTACCTCTTTTCTTGCCTTTGCTTTTGCGGCGACCCTTGGCCCTTTTAGTGTATGACTCCTCTTCTCCGGAGGAAGAGTCATTTTCTTCTTCTTTTCTTTGTTGGCTAGTGCAGCCTAAGCTCTTGAATTTCTTCCACGAGAGTGTGGATTTGGGAAGCTTGCACTTCTAGGCGATCATTGGCTTCTTCCGAAGTTTGTGGTTGTTTTCGGACGGGGTCTCATTTCCCGGAATGTTGTCGATGTCGGACATTGTGTTGGGAGTCTTGGAGTTGAGTAGCTTCGGAGGCGACGAGAAGAGATGCAGATATCAGGATCTAGCCCCAACGAGTCGGAAGCAGGCTTAAATGGCTCAGGCTCAAATTCAGCAAAACAGAAGCATTATCCCGTGCGAGATAAGTAATCCCGCGCGAGATAATCACACGGAAAGTCGACTTTTATTTAGCCCTAATTTTTGGTCGGAACGGAAAGTCCGTTTTGAGGGGTTTCTAAGACCTTTATCAGAACCTAACGAATAAGCAATCAATCCGATTTTTGTAAAACAAAGCCATGTAAGATTGTTTTTTTTTTTTTTTTGGAGGATTATATGCACATTTTTCCTGAAGGGACATCCGAAAGGGACTTTTTCCGAAGGGACTTTTTCCGAAGGGACCTTTTCCAAATCCTTTCTTATTGTCAATTTTACATGGCTTTGTTTTGATCAAAAACAAGAAAATATCACCGAGTCAAAACCGACCGGTCACGGAGTGATCCTAAAAAGTCAATCTACATGAGAATGTGGCGATGCAGGGCTGGAAGGCTAGGCTCCCCGCGATATGACAATCTAAGTGGATTGAATACGCGGAGTGGGATTGTCCAACTTCGGAGAGACCGACGACTAGGTGGTTACCGTCATCCGTCCTTAGTGTGGGTGCCGGGTTTATAGAGGGTATGCAGTGCAATGACAGTTATAGTATGAGTGCGCGTGTGTGATAGTCAATCTATGTGATAGAGTAAAATAGAAAGTTTTATTTTTTTTTGAAAAATTAAAAGAGAAAACAGATAGTGGCCGCACCAAGTGGTTGCCTACGTTTCTCCCAATCTAGGAAGACTCAGGCCGTCGTAGTTCCACATAAAGAGAGATAAAGAGAGATAAATAATTTAATTTACAACTCCCGAATCCCCAATGGATTGGACTTTAATTAAATAAAACCCAATCACACGCAGTTCATAAATAATAATCAATTATTTAAGGAAAATAAAGGTCTGAGTTCTACACCTTAAGGGAGGCCTTAAGATGCGGGAACTCTGCGAGATAATGAATTGCAGGATCCCCCTTACATGTTCGGCTCTCGTCTTGGATTACGAGCGAAACAGGAGAAACCAAAAAACAACCAGGCTGGAAGCCCTATCTCGCGCGAGATAATGATATCTCGTGCGAGATATCTCCCATCTGAGAACGAGAAAAAAAATTCGATTTTTACAAAATAGATTGAAAAACCTCTCTTTTAATTTTGACGCAAGTTTAAGCCTCTTAATTTTCGGTCCCAGCAGAGTCGCCCTTTGTAGCGTTGTGAGAAAGAAATTCGGGTTCTTTTTATTCTTATGAGTCGCCACCTATATTATTTGATTGGAAACATAGAAAAACCATTTGAGAGATTTGAGTTCGAGGCTTAGGTTATGAAATGGGTAGGTTTAGAAGGCATCCATTTCACCCAATCCGAAGATCGGTCTTGCTAAAGAAAAGAGAGGTTTTTCAAAAGAAGAAGTAAAAAAACGAATTCAAATACTACAAATAAAGGTCCATTTGACGAGGTCAAACGGAATGTAGAATCGATTGCTTCGAGACCGTCTCCATGATTTGGAGAGGCTCTAGGCCGATCCTAAATTCTATGGACTTATACCACTCTAACAATCAATTAGAAGGAAGATTAGGAATTACCTTGCGTGAGGTGATTTGGGCAGAGTTTCGACTCAAGTTTAGAGTCGACCCTTCACACTGACAGAGCTTCGCCTTGGTCCTTGATTTGGAGGTTGATGCTTGTTTATCAACAAGGTTGACAAAAAAACTATGAGGTGAGTTTTAGGGTGATTTTGAAGGATTCTTTCAGGGAAAGAAGACGACAAAATGTGTGTGTGTTGTGTAAATTCGCGGTCCGGGACCTTCGACCCCTTGAGCCTTGGAAGTCACCAAGTATTTATAGAGGTTGGATATGAAGAAGTGGAGAGTTAAAACCCTATCATATGGTTCTAGACCTCCTCTCCCATTGGTTGGCCGGAGAGATAAAGTTTTATCCCGAAAAGAGGTTGAAATCGACGAGGGAACTGTCGTCTGCAATCTGCAGAGGGAGATATCTCGCGCGAGACACGCCATCTCGCGGCGAGATATTGCTCCTGTGGACAGTTTTGTCCTTTCCTCGTTATCTCGTATGCAGTTTAGTCCCAAACTAATAGTAGTTAGTCAAAACTTTAACGAAACATGACGAAATGGTGGATTTCTACTTCTTGACTCAAAGCGAGACTTAGAGTGGTATAAGTATGATCCGATGTGTTCAGAATGGGGTGTCTACACCCACTACCAAACATAGACATGTTGGTCGACGCCACCGCAATATACGAAGTCCGCTCATTCGTAGATGGCTTCGCAGGGTATAACCAAATTCTCATGGCAGAAGAAGACCAACACAAAACAGCGTTCACCACACCTTGGGGGACGTTCTGTTATACGGTCATGCCGTTTGGTCTGAAAAATGCTGGGGCTACTTATCAAAGGGTAGTCACAACGCTATTTCACGACATGATCCACAAAGAAATAGAGGTATATGTGGACGACATGATTATCCACTCAAAGGGGACAGATGGTCACCACTTCAGAGATCTCAGAAAATTCTTCAATCGACTGAGACAACACAAAATGAAGCTCAACCCCACAAAATGCTCATTCAGGGTGGTCAAAGGGAAGGTCTTAGGATACATAGTCACCGAACGTGGCATAGAAGCAGATCACGCCAAGATAAAGTCCATCATAAACATGCCTCCACCCAGAACACAGAAAGAAGTAAAGGGATTCATGGGCAGACTCCAATACATCAGTCGATTCATCAATCAACTGACTATGATGTGCGATCCTATCTTCAAGCTACTTAAGAAAAACGCACCTCAAGAATGAACCGAGGAATGTCAAGAAGCATTCGAGGAAGTTAAGCACTACTTAACCTCCCCACCCATCATAGTTCCACCACACAAGGAAAAACCCTTAAAATTATACCTCACGGTTACTGATAACGCGCTAGGGGCTATGCTCGCTCAAGAACAGCCAGCTTCACACATATAACATGCAATATACTTTGTCAGCCGCAGATTCCAAGGCAGTGAAATCAATTACTCCCCACTCGACAAGTCTTGCGCTGCTCTTGTCTGGGTAACACAGAGACTAAAGCACTACATGGAAGCCTTCCCAGTTTGTCTCATAGCACGAATGGATCCTTTGAAGTACATCCTAGACAAATCAAATTTGTCTTCGCGACTGGCTAAGTGGTATTTCATGCTCGCGAGATATGATATCACTTACGTCACTCAAAAATCCGTCAGAGGCAGTGTATTCGCAAATCAGTTGGCCGAATTTCCTTGCGACAAAGTGAAGGGGGAAGACCCGCGATTCCCTGATGAGGACATCATGAGTATAGAAGACGAAAATAAGTGGCAATTATTTTTTGATGGCGCAGCCAATAAGAAAGGTTTCGACATCGAAATGTTGTTAGTGGATCCCGATGACATCTACACTCCACTAGCAATACGTCTTGACTTTGACGCCACCAACAACACTACGGAATATGAAGCTTGCATAGCGGGACTCGAAGCAGCCCTAGAACGCAACATAATTGAACTTGAGGTATTTGGGGACTCCTAGTTGATCATCAATCAGACACTGAAAAAGTGGAGGACCCAAGATCCGACCCTTTAAAGATACAATGCCCACCTCCAAGAGTTGGTGCAACAATTCCAGAATATCTCATTCCACTATCTTCCTAGAGACAAAAACCAGTTTGCTGACGCATTGGCTACACTTGCTTCCTTGGTTGAAATACCTGCAGGAAAGGCAGTAAAACCCTTCAAAATAACCCGGCGAGCAACCCCTGCCTATTGCGCCGTTATAGATCTCCATGACTGCAAAGACAAGTGGTCATCCGAATGCACCACCATTGAGAACTCCGAAAAGAAACCATGGTACTATGACATTTGGCATTTCATCCTAGATGGAACCATTCCGCCTGAGACCGACAAGAAGACTCAGATTTCCCTTAGGAGGCTGGCATCTAACTATGTCATCATTGCTGGCCGTCTATTCAAAAAATACTCCCAGGGGAACCTCCTTTGCGCCATCGAAGAAGAGGCCCAGGAAGTAATGGACCATGTTCATCAAGGAGTATGTGGAACCCACATGAGCTGAAACATGCTCGCCAAAAAGATCATCAGACAAGGGTACTTTTGGTTAACCATGGAAGCCGACTGTACCAGCATGGTCAAGAAATGCCATAAGTGTCAGATACATGCCAACCTTCAGCACGCACCGCCTTCCTTGCTGTACCCTATGACATCTCCTTGGCCGTTCTCAATATGGGGCATAGATGTGATTGGAAAGGTCACACCCGTAGGAGCCAATGGGCACTGTTTCGTCTTAGTAGCCATCGACTATTTTACTAAATGGATCGAGGCCGCCTCCTACAAAGTTTTGAACGCCAGAAAGGTAGCAGAATTCATCAAGCATAACATCATCTGCCGATATGGGGTCCCACAAGAGATGATATCTGATAATGGCTCCCACTTCGAGAAAAAAACTGATCGCCTCTTAACAGAGTACAAAATCATAAGGCATAAGTCATCTCCTTACAGGCCTCAAACGAATGGAGCAGTTGAAGCCGCAAACAAAATGATCGAAACCATCATCAGAAAAATGGCAGTCACTGGGAAAGACAGGCCCGACAAGCTACCCTTCGCGCTTTGGGGATACCGCACTTCGATTCGAATAGCTACAGGGAGGACTCCATACGCCCTCACTTACGGAATGGAAGTTGTTCTAACAATAGAATTGGAAATACCATCACTGAGGGTTCTCCTAGAAAACCAAGTGAATGAAATCGACTGGCTAGAAAGCACATACGAAGAGCTAGCCCTGCTAGATGAAAGAAGGTTGAGAGCAGTCGAACACACTCAAGCTTACCAAAGAAGAATGGAAAGAGCTTTCAACAAAAAGGTCAAGACAAGAAACATCAGAGTAGGCGACCTGGTTCTCCGTGAGCATCGTCCTGGACCTTTCAACCCTCTAGGCAAGTGGGGACCAAGATGGATAGGACCTTACATCAGGAAGAAGATATTCTCTGGGGGAGCCCTTCAGCTGGTGGACTTGGACGGAGATCAGCTACCGAAGTCGGTCAACATGGACAAGCTCAAGAAGTACTTCACGTGACTTGGCCTCTTAAAAATCGCTCGCTAGGTTGAAAATCCCGAAAGGGGCGACCTAGGCAATTATTAGAGTCTGCACAAGAAAAGGAGTCCGCTAGATTGAAAACCTGAAAGGTCATTCTAGGCAAAAGCAAGGGTGTGCATAAAAAAAAGGGAGGCCTTATCTCGTGCGAGACTACCCTTCGACCTGAAACCGTATTGTCCTTTTTTCTCTCAAAATTGAACTACGTTAGACCTGAGCCTCTTATTTAATTATTGTAAAAGAGGAACGTAGGCAGCCTTCGGGTTCGGTCCAATCAAATAAATAAATCAAATTTTGTCTTTTTATTAATCAAATGCATTTTATTAATAACAAAAGGGAAATCCTAACCACAATGACTAATTTGCTAAGCTAACCATCTCGAAAAAAAATACTAATAAATAAAGCTAATGATCTATCAAAACATCTCTTGGTACTCCTTAAGATCTAGCCTTTCATTGACTTGGTAGGCCGGCGGACATGATCATCCCCATCATCTTGATCTCTCTTGCGCTTTGGACCCTTCGAAGCAGAACATCCCTCGAGGCGAGTGAAAATAGATCCCGAAAGCCTTTTGAAGACATTGGGCCTATCCAAGGCTTTCATCTTTTCGGGGAGACCCTTACCTCATCATTCATACCAATCTCCATCAAGAAAATCTTGGATTGGATCGGTCCGTACATTAGCAGGATCAGACTGGGCCTCACTCCTTCTCAAAATACTGCTTGCCACGAAGGAATCCCTAACAGTGAAAACCGCAGATCATCAATCTTCTCCGCACTCGGGTGACCGGTATGAAGGAACCAATCCAAATACTTGTCAGATAAGAGACACTCGCACTAAAAGTCCGAAGGTTTGACCAACGATCTCGATTGGTTCCTTCACCCCATGCTTGAGCTAGCACCTTCGCAAACTCCACACCAATATAAGACACTTCACGAGAAGCTCCTTCGCAAAGATAAGTGTCCTGCTGCTGGCCAAACTGACGGAGCACCCGCTTAGGAAAATAAAAAGAGGAATCTCGCAAACCCGGGAGAACAACCCTGTCGAAACCCTTGGTATTGGCAACATACTTGTTCAACCTCCAATAAGGTGGGCACCAAGCAATATCTGCAGTAGTGGCCTTTGCAATCAACTTAGCCCACTCATCTACAGAAAGATCCTTGACCAGCAACTTCCTCATATGGTAGGTAAACGGGGAATAATCCAACGGAGGATCTACCAACTTGAGATGCTCCCTAAGCCAAATGGTCAACAAAAGAGGACTCCCTTGAGTCATTGCACCAGTCTTATGCAACTCATCAAGACCATGCAGGGTCTCACCCAAGATTAGTGGAATAATGTTCCTAGAACATTTCCTAGCCTGCAGAAGGATCTCCACCAATTGGGAGTCGACTAAACCATCCCGGCACGTGAACAAAACATCTCCAAAAAGAGAAAGAGCCAGAAAGTTCCGTTTATAAACATGGAAGACCTCGTCGTCTGAATCTCCGCTGAAGCGTTCAGGAAAAGAAGAGCAATCTACCCATCTGTGGTGAACCAAATCATAGCAAGTATCGAGGGGGATCCCTAGCAACTCATTCAAAGCATCTGAATGGTTCCTATTGAATTTAGGAACACCAATTTTACGAGTCAAAGGCATATGGCAAATTCCTCAACAATAGGCACCATCTCATTAAGAGAGAAATTAAAGAGATGAACAGAGGGATCCCAAAATCGAGCAGCGCCCTGTAAAAGATTCCAATCCGGTTGGAGGTTCTTCAAAGTGAAAAGGATTCTAAATCCAAATTCTGCAATAAACTTATTGTGAGATCGATTACGAAACGACCTCACAAAATTCCTCGATGCTTGCTTGAACGCTCGACTACATCAGGCGGCAGAGAAAAATCATCAACAATCATGGACGTTGGAACAACCTCCTTGGAAGCCATGGATCACAGGGTTGGAAAAGAAGGCAAGAATTTGACCCTAACAGAATACCTCTAGAGTTTGAGAGGCCTGAATGAGTTATCTGGCCGGATTACAGGTGTTTATATATAGGGAATACTGACAGAATCCTGTTCGAAGAAGAAAAGAATTCCTCCTGAGTAGCGTGTCTCGTGCGAGATACCTTGTCCCGCGCCATATACCTCTTCGGCAATTCCAGCAGCATTCCTACACAAAAAAGCAATCTAGCCACGACTTGCCAAAGCAAGTCTCGAATCCTGCAAATGCAGGTCCCAATATGCAATACATGCATCAAAATAAAGCTCAAAACTTTGACCTAAATGGTCATTTCATTCCACCACGGAAGTCGAGAAAGTTAAAAAATTTACTAGACCTAGGATTAGGAAATAAGAAAATCTTGTTTTTTGCTACCTACATGCTAACAGGTACAAAAGAAAGGAAAATTGTCTGTGTGGGGCCTCCCCAACCCCAGGACCTATAAACTCGTGCCCCAGCTGGAGAGTCCCCAAACCACCTCCTAATAAATTAAAACTTTTGTTTAAAGAATTTGAAAGTCGAATAAACTTTTGAAAACAAAACGACATGACCTCTCCGCTAGGAGGTGATATGAACCTGCTTTAAACCAAACCATAACCTGTTTAATTTACAACATTACAACCAAAAATATTTATAAAAGCTTTATACACAACTTTTCCCGAAAGGACTAACAATCACAACCTATTCCCAACTCCCAACCATAAACATACCCTGACAACCCAAAAGAACGATCCAAACTCCTTCCCGGCCTCACCGATCTGGTCTACCTGTCTCAGCAGAATCTAAAAAAAAAATTAAAGGGAGAAGGGGTGAGAAAGAATCTCAGTAAGCTATTATGCATGCAGCAATATGCCATATAAAAATGCAACACATAGACAAGTTGCACAATATCACATTTGGAAAGCAGTAAACACCTTACGTTACCTGACCTTACCTTTTCCCGTCTGAATAATAAGTCGTACTACATGGGAATAACATCCTCTTTATTTGTGAACTGCTTAGACATATTCACGCCTTATAAGACCCATTTTTCAGGGAACCATATAAGGTATCAGTATCCTATGAACTGCTTAGGCATATCCATAGTAACTGAAACCCCCATCTGTGGCCACAGTGGGGGCGCGGTCACAGGTATAATGTAATTTGAGCAACTTATGGAACAACTTCTCATAAGTGATCATATTCCATTATACCCCCAATAATCAGCTGATCTCAATCACATTCAAGCACATAACAGATACTTGAAATTAAATCCACACATTGGGATAACAACATATAACATGGTACAATTACTCATGTTTATCAATACACAACATGGTACAATTACTCATGTGTAACCCTCAAATAGTGTAACATATATATAAACACTATTGAGTCACAATCAATCACATATGGTATGCATGCTCATGCTCAGTCAACTAAAATTGTGCAACATTTATTTCATGCACTATATGAACCAATATCCATGAATGTAAAATCACATAGGGCCACCATGTAAACCAAGTAAACCATAGGTATCCATGTCATACTATTGAACACTTTCTACAAAGGTGCCATAACAAATTACCAAGTTTTACTAACTTTGGTTCAAGTTTCACAATTGCCTTTCAACCAATTTCAGGTCAATATTTAAAGACCTTCCCAATATCAATTCGGTCTATTTAAAGTTCCATTGTATAGTACTAAAGTTGTACTAGAATCATAGTTGAAGAGTGTTCAATTATATACGGATTAAACTAGGTTTTCAAAGCTTAGAAAAAGGTTCATAGGCTGCAGGGCAGGGCACAACTCGTGCCTCAGGGCACGACTCATCCCTCCCTTAAACCCCACTCAGAAACAGTCGTCCCCCTTAGTGGCACGACTTGGCACAACAGGGCACGACTCGTGCCCATTTTACCCCCTCCAAAACCACTCGTCCCCCCTCAAGGCACGACTCAGCTAAACAACAAGGCATGACTCGTGCCTCAGGGCACGACTCGTGCCCTTGCCCAGAAATCAGTACAAGGTTTAAACATCAGCTGTAAAACTGGAAAATGATCAACATAAGCTCAGCTCAACAGGTCTTGATATCCATATAACCCTTCTAGGACCTCTAAAACCTTACCCTCAAGGCCATAGACCCCTACCAACAACTATCCACCTTCAATTCCAACCCATAACCACACTCCCTCCAAACCATATAACATATATAGTTAACCGCCACATTATTTCCATTCCAATATCGCTACAACAACTATACCACCCAAGTTCTTTTCATTTCCAAGCCAAGTAAAATGATCCGACAATACTATTTTCATTTCAAACCAACCTTCCTTATTATTTCCAAAGTCATATAAGTTGACTAAAATTCCCACAACCATATTTACAACCTAACCACATCACTTAACATGGAATGAATATCGGTACCAACTCTTTCCACTATTTTTACATATTACAATCACACTACAATACTCCCTTCACCATATATAAGTTTTCTTATAACAACCTTTTTAATTACCAACCTATCATCCTACTCATTTTCGAATCATTTTCCATTATACCACAGGTCAATCAACTTGTTAAATTTACTAATAATCATCTAGGTGATAATAATAACATCATATAACATGTATAACTACAACTTAGCCAACTTCATTATAAGGAACTCCAAACAATACCTCATATTTTCAATTAAATCCTAATCATATTATCACCCTTTACTCTACCTCTTTCCAAAATCCTATTTCAACCTTCCAGAACCCAAATAATCATGTAAAAATCATCAAAATTCATTTATATCTCATATTTTCCCAAGCCCTATACAATGAAGTATCACTCTATATCATTTTAACTAAATCGTAATACTACCCTTACCATATTTATGTCCCAAAACCTTAACATACTCATTTCAACAATCCATTTTTCTTTTATTTCGAACCCAAATAAAATACCAAAAATATCAGGAACCAATTATATAATCATAATATCATCATTATAATTAGTATGAACAGTTATCGAAAGAAATCATAATAACTTACCCAAAAATAGGCCGAAATGAAAAATTGATTTGATCGGCTCTAAATGTTCTCCTCGACTTCCTGATCGCTTTGACGCAGACGGATTCGAAAACGGAACATCGGTTGATTTTTTAAGAATTTTTGGAAGATAAAGAAATCAAAATGTTATATAAAGAAAATACTTCCTTTGTCTCTCACTCACGCCTAGGACGATCTGGAAGGAAGAAGAAAGGGTAAGGATATTTATAAACCCATCTTACACTTTAGCCCTCCGGGATTCAAGTTATTTCAATTAACTCCCTTGAGTTTCACTTTTGACACATAAGGCCCTCCCTATTTTGCAAAGCTTTGAATTTAATATTTTTAATATTATGACTTTACTACAAAATTTCTTTTTATTCCAATTAGACATTAAATAATTAAAATTAATTTATTAACATAACTAAAATGTCAAATAATTTATTAAAATGTTAAAGCTAACTCATAAAAATCCCACTTATTATGAAATGTGTAAAATAAAATGCTACGCACCCCACTCACCGTGCTCAACACGTGACCAAAATGTTGACTAAGGTTAGGGTCGTGACAGTCTGGGCCAACCCGGCCTATATTTACAAGTTTTCATGAGATAAATGGGGAGAAAGGGGATCATGCCATCAAGTTGCCCGAGCCGCCAGCACCTCCATCATCTTCACCACCGTTATGGCTACCGTCCCTCCTCGACCGCTTGGCTCCACAAGATGGGGTCACTACAGAGGCTAACGACAACGCTGTTGAAGCCGCCTTTTAAAACAGCTGCTCGGACAGATCAAATACCATAGCCATCAAGCCGGCCATCCTACTAACCCCACGGTTGTAATAAGCTGCGGACATGGTAATCTGATATGATGTAAAGAGTTGCAGCGGAATAAAAGAAATAGTAATCGGATAGGCAAACAATTGAATCAACAACTATTTGACCCAATTCGAATTCACGAATTAGGGTTTGGCAAGATTAACACCTAAAATATGAGAACCTCGAATAAAAGAAGGAATCCACCTTCTCGAAGGAATCCACCTTCAACAAGTCAATGAAGACTCACAATTGCAAAGCAATCAAAATAATTTTATCAATCAAAAATAGTCTACCCAAAACAAACAAATAAAGAGAGTATTTATACCCTAAACATAACCCAAAACCCTAAGGAAAAACGTAATTAAACAAAGTACCAAAATACCCTTACAAAATCCTTTTAAAAACTGGAAAAGAAATAAATCTGGTGAAACCCGACAGCCTGCGCGGCTGCCCAACCTCCCGTGCGCGGTCGCCCACCTAGACAGACGATTTTGCTTCTTTTTCTTCTACTCCAGCGCGGCCGCTCAACCTCACTTGCACGGCCGCCCATGTGTCCAGTCCTACGCCCTTGTTCCTGGTGCTGGTTCTTGCTACATCATACGCCCCCTCTTTAAACGGATTCGCCCCTGAATCCGAGCAAGCATAAAAAGAACATCCCATGACAGTGTTAAGTCCCGCATTTGAATATGCAAATTCAGGCTTTTACGTTCTGTGGTCGATCTTCTTCCTCGTTCTCCCTTTAAGCAACTTTTTTGGTAAAGGACCTAAAACAATAAATTTAGAAATACAAAGAGAGCTAAGTCTTTTCTCGTTTCCTTTGCAACCACCACTCCCCACGCCCTTCAATGGGTATAAAACGAACCGACGCCCATGCCTAACCAACTGGATCACATTAGTACGCCCAAAATGCATAGACCCAACATCAAAATGCCATGGCCTCCCAAGCAATAAATGGCAAGCGCTCATATCCACAATGTCACAAGTAATCACATCCATATAATTGCCAATAGCAAAAGGAATGATACACTGATGTGTTACCTTCAACGAGCTAGTGGCATTGATCCACCCAACAACATAAGGAGATGGATGTTTACACACCTCAAGCTTGAGCTTATTCACTAAACCACGTGCCACCATGTTCTCACTGCTTCCGCTATCAATTATAATGTAAACTGCCAAATCATTGACCTTACCCATTGTACGAAATATACTATGTTGAGCAAGACTAACCTCTTCCACTGGAGTAGGCAACAAAAGTTTACGAACCACATACGACTCATGGTCCCCGCAGTCATCATCATCCTTATTAGGATCGATATGAACGATCTCACAATTATCATTATCCTCACCATCTTCACGATCCACCATATTAACATTCTTTCTAAGAGGACAACCACTGGAAATATGGCCTGCCTGCCCACATTTAAAACACTTGGTGCCATAGTTTTTGGCATAAGGATTTGCATTCTGTTGACCACCAGTAGCAGGGACAGCGGTCTTTTTAGCCGGAACAACAGCAGGATTTGTTTGTCCGGCTACAACGGGTTTAGAACCCACACCTTGTGTTATTTCTTTGGCCACAATCGTATTACCAACAGAAGAAAAAGAAATGGCGCTCCCAAGAGTAGTAAGCTGACATTCAACTGTTGAAGTCCAATCAATAGCCTCATCCAAAAAGTGAACTGGTGTCAACTCAACCTGATTTCGAATGTCAACCCGAAGGCCAGAAATATACCTAGCAGTTAATTGTGCATCCGACTCACACAAATCATTACGTGCAGACCAAGAGTGAAATTCATTCGTGTACGCACCAACCGTTTTAGTACCCTGTTCACACTCCAAAAAATTTCGATAAAGTTTTTGTTCAAAATCAACGGGTAAAAATCGTTGCCTTAAAGCTTGTTTCATCATGGGCCACTCAGTAATCATTGGTCGATTGTTACGAATATTTTGGGTGCGTAATTGCTTCCACCAAGCAGATGCACCACCCCTCAATTTATAAGCCACATAAGGAACTTGTCGTTCCGCAGGAATATTCATTAAAGCAAATATTTTTCTACTTCTTCTAGCCAATCAGAAAACTCAATCATATCTAATTCACCCGTAAAGAAAGGCAAATCAGCTTTAATTTTAGGGGATTGTTCATAAATAAGATTACCTCCGACTGGCTGACCACGACGATTAAAAGCCCCACGTTCAACACGTTCATCTTGTCGATCTGGCCTTTGTCCAAGATTGGCAATACCAGCTTGCAAAGCCTATAAAGCTTATGTCATCAATCTATCCCTTTCAGCGCGTTCCGCTTCTCTTTGCTCTTCGCGTTCAACACGCTCTGCCTCGCGTTGCTCCAAATCATGTTTGAATCGTTCTAGCACAGAAGCCAAATCACCGTGGTTTGCTTGATTGTTGGCCATCTTTCTCCTAGGATCGTCCGAGCTCTGATACCAATTGATGTAAAGAGTTGCAGCGCAATAAAAGAAATAGTAACGGGATAGGCAAACAATTGAATCAACAACTATTTGACCCAATTCGAATCCACGAATTAAGGTTTGGCAAGATTAACACCTAAAAGGTGAGAACCTCGAATAACAGAAGGAATTTACCTTCAACAAGTCAATGAAGACTCACAATTGCAAAGCAATCAAAATAATTTTATCAATCAAAAATAGTCTACCCAAAACAAACAAATAAAGAGAGTATTTATACCCTAAACATAACCCAAAACCCTAAGGAAAAATGTAATTAAAAAAAGTACCAAAATACCCTTACAAAATCCTTTTAAAAATTGGAAAAGAAATAAATTTGGTGAAACCCGACAGCCTGCGCGGCCGCCCAACCTCCCTTGCGCGGTCGGCCACCTAGACAGACGATTTTGCTTCTTTTTCTTCTACTCCAGAGCGGCCGCTCAACCTCCCTTGCACGGCCGCCCATGTGTCCAGTCCTATGCCCTTGTTCCTTGTGCTGGTTCTTGCTACATCATGATAACAAAAGGGATGTTCAGAAAGGATCGGACATATACACATATCTAGACGACGCAAGGGACATTAAGAGCAGAGAAGTATATCAATCTTACCGAAGAGGCACCATAAGGAAGGCAATAACTCTCAGGAATCTGGTCCGGGACCGCGATATGGCCCACCATTGGCATGCTTCCCATCATGTACGTATAACTCGGAGGACCATAATCCGGCGCAAAAGGCACAAGACCCACATACTGTGACAAAGAGCTAGGGGCTGATGAACCTGAGGTAGAGGTGGAAGCTCGAGCACATGACCGCCTGCCACCCACCACAAGGGACCCATCAAGCGAGGCAAGAACTCCTCATATGAAGCCCCTCGGATAATGCAATCCGCAGCCGCATAGCCATTCACAAGATCGGCATAATCTCCGTCAGGGATGAAATGGGTAGGATACATCGCTTTAGGTGGATCCTCTGGCACCCTGTAGGTCAGTGAACCCCGGCCATGCTGAGGGAAGACTCTCTCGCCCAAGTATATGGTATCCCCCTCCAGCGATACCAAAATCCTCTGCATCTCGGTGGCATCCCAGGCACGGGGAACCTCTCGTTCCACCAAGGTCCACGGATACAGACCCAGCCGCCCAAAATCAAAGTTATCCAGCAGGGCCCGTGCCTCCGCAACAGTCATGGTCCAATCCTGCCCCTCCTCCTCATCCACGGTTCGATTGGGATGACTCCACCTCTTGATATCCAAAAACTGAGGATCTCGATCATTCAGCTCAAACCTATACAATCCAAAAATGGCATATCCCCATATCTGTACATGAAAGCAGAACAGATTCAGTACAAAGGCGCAAGCAAAAAGTGCAGATGAATGACAAAAGACTGAATCAAAAAGTGTACCTCCTAAGCATAAGAATACCCAGACAGGGTATCCTTGGTATGCCTACATGCCTCATCCATGGCATGATAACAGAAGGCCAGTCCGGCTGAGCCCCAATCGTACGTCCTCACCTGGTCCAGATCCACCAACAACCCCAAAAGAGCAAGCTGAGCCCTGGAAGAATGGTTAGCAAAGATGGTCTCTGATAAGATATACCAGAGAGCACCCCTCACCAACCGATCTACATCCACATTGGGCTTATTAGCATAAGCCTCAAGCTGAACACGAAGGGGTGACAACTCAGCAGCAAACCCCTTAACCTTGTTAGGGGCAAAACCAATCAACCACCTCCATTCAGCTGGATTCGCAGGCTTTTAACCCGCAGTCTTCGGGAGGGCAACACCGGTAAACTCCAACCCGGTAATAGCAAGAAAATCAGTCGGGGTCATAGTAGCTTCCCCGAAGCGAATATGGATCGTGTGGGTAGTGTCCCACCACCTCTCCTTAATTGCCTGAAGGACCTGAGGAGTCCGCCTCATCCCCCGGATGTTATCCACAAAAGTAAGGATCCCCATTTGGGCCATCCTTGCCCGAACTCCGTTCAAGCCCCTGACTTTGTCCCACAAAGCCTTGGCGAATTTGGCGCTCCCCCTACAGTTCTTGGTCGCCCTATACGACTGCAAAACTGAGAAAAGGCAAAGGAGCAATATCAGAAATCATTCCATGGCAAAACTTCAAAGAAATAAGAGAAAATTTTCATTGAGGCATTTCATCAAACACTTAGCGTGCGCACTAGAAAACCATGTTCAAGGAAGCTTTTGGCTACCCAAATCAACTCCCTCCTACCATCCATGATGTGTAGGGAACTCACATACACACCAATGCAACAACAATATCCAACAACATCAACAAAAAATGAAGCATGCAACGATGGAACCTAGTTCTAAGACGAAAAGAGAAAAATGACCAATTTGATGAAATTGGGAAATTCAAAACAATGAATCCGATGCAATGCAAAGCGTGAAAAGGGAATTGAGAAAGAAACTCTTACCAAACCATCGCGAATGGCATGGGAAATGTGCATGGATCGGTCGAAAGTATGGTCGTCCCTCGGATAGTCCTTCCCGAGCAAGTAGCTACCAAAAGTTGGATTCTTCTCTTGCGCCATGGATGATGGAAGAAGAAGGGATTAAATGTTGATTGAAAGAAGAAATCAACAAGCAAGACACCAAAAATCTCAGGGAAAAATTCCTTGGCTCGAGCTTGAAGAGAAAGTTTGAAAATGGGTGTTTTAAATTAAACACACCGCTGCTGTTATATTGCCTCGACAGTCATTATCTTGTACGATACAAGCCATCCCCCGCGAGACAACCCCCTGGAAATGTACGAAATTGTCCTCGACAATAAGCGTCTACGCAATGTCAAAATTTAAAATTTTGACACCCTTGAAAGTGATACACTAGCAAGGAAACATGGAAAAATCGGGGCCGCAAGTCGCGGAACGAGCCGAACGTGACACCCGCACAATCGCCCAATACGGCACCAGTCACCCGAAAATGATTGATCCAGAGATCAAGTCACCTTACATGATTCAGAGCCCAGACAGGTGAATCGTCAAAATCAAAAGCCCGATTCAAAGCCCGGATAGGTGAATCGTCATCACAAAAGCCCAATTTAACGCCCAGACAGGTGAATCGTCAAAATCAAAAGCCCGATTCAGAGCCCGGACAGGTGAATCGTCATTAGAAAAGCTCGATTAAACGCCCAGACAGGTGAATCATCAAAAGAAAAGCCCGATTCAATGCCCAGACAGGTGAATCATCCCATCAAAAAGCTCAATTCAACGCCCAAACAGGTGAATTGTCATCCTCAGCAAAAAGCCCGATTCGGAGCCCAGACAGGCGAATCGTCACCAAACCAACAGGACTCAAAGGACCGGACATGTAAACCTTTTGTTTCTAACATCTTTTCCGATAGGTTCGGAGCCCAGACAGGCGAATCTTCAGACAGACAGGTATATTCAGAATTGGGTCTTGATTTGATTCCTCAGTATGAATTTGCCTTTTCAAAAATAAAACCTCCTCGATTTTCAAAATGATTTTCAAAATACCTGAAGCTGCCTTTTCATGTTTTGGAGTCGAACTACATTATGGTCTGATTCTTCGATAGAGATACGTAGGAAGCCGTGCAGCTCGACCATCCCGATGTCCAGAATGATGTCTTTTCTATCGTCGACATGACTTCTTCCATAAGACTTGTCGACGAGGGGCTCTGTAGACACCCCATTCTGAACCCATCGGAGCAGATTAATACCACTCTAAGTCTCGCCTTGAGTCAAGAGTAGAAATCCACCATTTCGTCATGCTTCGTTAAGTTTTGACTAACGACCGTTAGTTTGAACTAAACTGCATACGAGATAACAAGGGAAGGACAGAATTGTCCACTGGAAGCCTTGTCCCGTGTGGAACTTACGTGTCTCGCACGATACTAAGCTCCTGCAGACGTGCAGAAGCCAGTTTCCTCGTCGATTTCAACCTCTTTCTGGATAAAACCTTATCAATCCGGTCATCCAATAGAATTTGGGTTCTGGAACCTTCCCAGGGTATTTTACCTCTCCACCTTCACCTCTCCAACACCTATAAATACTTGAAGACTTTCTGTATTTCGGATCCCTGACTTTCTAGTCGAACCCCTACGTTTCCTGGTTTTTCTCCCTGAAAGATTCCTATAAACCACCCTAAAATCACCTAAAAGTTTGTTTATCAAACCTTGTTGATCAACAAACATAATATCCCGAATCAAGGACCGAGGCGAAGCTCTGTCCACGTCAAGGTTTGACTCTAAAATTGAGTCGAAACTTTGTCCAAATCTCTTCACACAAGGTAATCTTCCTTTCCCTTTCTAATTGATTGTTAGAGTGGTATAATACATCAAACCTAGGATCGGCCTAGAGTCTCTCCAAGTCATGGGGACGGTCTCGAAGCAATCGATCATATATTCAGTTTAACCTAGTTAAATGAATTCTTTTACTTGTTTCTTTAATTAAAACGTCTTTTATTTGAAAACCCTTTTTTTAGTAAGACCGATCTCCGGATTGGGTGGAATGGGTGCTCCTTGACCTTCCCATTCCATAACCTAAGTCCCGAACCCAAAATCTCTTTTCAAATGGTTTTTCTATATTTCCAAATAAATAATATAGGTCGCGACTCAAAAGATGTTAAACAAAAATTCACGCATCGCTACACCAGTGTAGGGTAAAAAGTGTCAGTGTTAGTATAAAAAAGTATCAGTGTGAAGAGTGTCAGTGAATGTATTATTAAGTACCAGTGTAAAAATGGTTTTTCCTTAAGCTTAGAAAAAAATGATTTTTCCTTAAGCTTAGAAAAAACGCATTTTTATAAGACCAACTCAAAAAAAAATTTTAATTTATTCTTTAATTAATTTTGAAACGAATTAATTCATTTTTGAAACAGAGTAGGACATAAGGAGTATCATTTATCATTTCCTAACTAATTTTTAATAATTCCTTAATTTCGTCATCTCTTCTTTAATGCACATTTTGAACCAACACCACCACCATCATCATTCCTCCGCCTACAATCACCAACAAAAGCAGTCACCATTAATAACAACAGTCCAGACACCATCAACACAATCAAACCCAGCACCACCAATACAAAAATCACAACCTCAATACATGAAAAATACAAATATATACTCCCTCCGTCCCACTTCACTTGGCACTAATTTCCATTTTGGTCCATCCCACTTCACTTGGCACTATCCAAAATGGCAAACTTTTTATAATTTTATATTCACTCTACCCCACCACTCATTCTCTCTCTTCATTTTCCACCACTCAATTTATTCAACCAATGCTACTATTTACCCCACTCATTCTCTCTCTTCATTTTCTACCACACATTTCTTTTATTTTATTCTTTTTTCTTAGTTATTGTGCCATTCATTTTGGTGCCAAGTGAACCGGGACGGAGGGAGTATATATATATATATATATATATATATATATATATATATATATATATATATACATATATATATATATATATATATATATATATATATATATATACATACTCCCTCCGTCCCGGTAGAACCCGCACTGTTACCGTTTGCACGGGAATTAAGAAAAAAGTTAGTGGAGAAAATGTTGTGAGTATGAAAAGTGACGTTGGAGAGAGAAATTGGGGTAGGAAATAGTGATTTGATTTGTGTTGTGAGTATAAAAGTAAAGCAGAAGAGAGAATTAGTGAGTGGAATAGTAAAAAATATTTGCCATTTTAGGAAGTGTGCAGTTTGTAACGGGACGCCCAATGAGGAAAGTGTGCAGGTTGTAGCGGGGCGGAGGGAGTATATATATATAAACAAAAATACTATGACAATCGGATTTCAAAATAAAACCCTTAAGTCTTAAAGTCTGAGGTTTCACCTTAAAACCAATTGGTGTCAAGGGGAGTGACCCAGGATCTTTATATGTCATAGGCAAAGTTTGTCAATTCCCAATGTGGGATAATATCTCTAACACGTCCCCTCACGTGTAGCCGGGCTTTGCCAAAGGCTTACAATGTGAACTTATTAATCAGGTGGCGCGGAGTAACATCATGGGCTGTTGGGCCTGCACGTGTAAGGACCTGCTCTGATACCATCTTAAAGTCTGAGGTTCCACCTTAAAACCAATTGGTGTCAAGGGGAGTGGCCCAGAATCTTTATAAGTCATAGGCAAGGTTTGTCAATTTCCAATGTGGGATAATATCTCTAACATTAAGAACGCCGGAGAAAAAACCCAAATCTGATTTGAAGATGATAAACCCAATGTTATCAAAAGACTACCCATTTTCGGCAGATCTTGAAGTGGTGGAAGAGAAGAAGACAGGAAGGAGAAGGGGGCAGCAATTGGAGGGCAGATGCTAAGAGAGGGGCGGCAGCTATTGGAGGGGGCACAATTAAGAGAACGTGGCGATCACAGATCCTGCAGCCGAGTCGCTGGATCTTTGGAAGAAGAAGATATGTGGGTAGGGAGGGGGAAAGAGTCGGGAAGAATGGGGTGGGTGGGGCGACAGTTGCAGCAATGGTGGGGAAGAGGATGGCAGTGGCGTGAAGGTGGGTGTTGACGGAAAAAGAAGAGAAACGACGTGGGTTTGAGAAAGAGGAAGGGGTGGTGTGGGAGATGGAGGCTGTTGGGAAATCACTCAGCGTAACTACCCATGAAAATGGAGAGATTAATAAGGACAAAACAAACGAAAATTAAATCACAAACAAAAAAACACATAAGAATTGTTTACCCGATTCATTGCAACAACAACTACCTCCGGGAGCGTTAACAAGCCAAAATATTCTCTCTAAAATTTTCAGTTATGTTACAAATTTGTTTCTATGCTAACACAAGAATTTATAGTGCAATAAATCTAATTATAGGCCAATAAGGATTCATGTCCAATAAAGGACTTCTTTCTTTTAATATAAGAGATTTATCACAATTAGGAAACCAAATCTACATAATATTATTGTTACTCGACTGAAGCACGATCGTGATTTATGGTTTGAACGAATGTGCAAAACCATATTGGACAAACAGCAAATTCGGCTTAATTGACACGACCGTATCAGTTTACAACCACGACCGTGTGTGACGAATGAATACGGGAAAAATTCGATTTTTGCGTTTCTTTGAAAAACCAAATAAAACCGGAAAAACAACGGAGTCGCCACGCCATTTTAATTTTGAAGGGCCAAAACTTTGAAAAAAGCCCGAGATCAGAGATTTAGGTTCGGAGGTCATGTTACGCGTCGGGAAGGACGTTAGTGTGCACCCGACGCGCCTCGTAAAACGAGTCTTCCAAGCTGAAAATCATTTGTGTGTGTGTGTGTGTGTGTGTTTTGGCCAAAATAAGTTGAAACTGGAAAAAGTAAAAATTGGGATGTCTTTTTAAGACTTTAAACTGATCCCATGATTTTTTGGAGAATTTTTGGTTTGAGATTTGGTACTCAAAAAACCTTTTGAAGTTGAGAAGTCACTTCTGCCAGAAGAAAATGGCAGCAGACACCTGATTTTGAAATGGATTCAAGGGTCCTAAAACTTCATAATCTGGATGAACTCAGAGAATGAAAGTTTCTCTAGACTTCTTGAATAAACTTTGTGTGAAAGAAATTTCCATTTTGGAGAAGATTTGAGGGGTCAAAACCTTCTGGAAATCTCAGATATGAGATCTGGATTCCCAGAAGCTGATGAACTAGCCTCTGAAAGAAAAATTGAAAAGAGGAGTTTTACTCACCCAAAAAATAAGGTAAAAATATGTCTGGAAAGCTCTGGATGTTGGCTACAAAAAGTGTTTTGTAGTCAACACCAAATTCCAAGTTCATCTGTGTCCAAAAATTAAGACCATGGACTGGGGTCTGAGAAAATTGCTACTGGACAGCAACTTCTCAAGAAAGAAAATATGATTTTAAGGGGGGTTTTGCATCCATGCTTGTCCCCATTTCCCTAGGTTTTGGTTAGTGATCACTAGACATTTTAGTGGTGAATCAACTATACCAAACCATCCTTGGGGTACATTAGGACTAAGCATTTCATTTGCTTGGGGAGGGGGATTTTACCCTTTGAAATCAAGATTTAGTGCTTGAAAATGGTTTTTTAGGGTTTTGAAAGTGCATTTTTGCAAGTAAGAAAGAAAAGCTTTGAAAATAATGTTGATCTTTGTAGAAGATCATCCATGGAGATGGTCTTCCATGGTGATCTTCTTAGATCTAGAGAAGAAAGATGAAAGAACTACATTTTGTAGTTTGAAGATGCATGCATGGATGAGATTTAGGGTTAGGAAGAAGAGGGTTTACCAATCTTCCTTGTGTTCTTGAGTGTTTGGCTTGAGTGTATGAGTGTTTAGGGCTTTAATATGAGAGTGAGTGGATGAGTATGAGTTGGGAAAGATTGGAAAGAAAAAGGTGACAATTCTTGAGAATTCTCACTGTTTTCTCTCTATATTTCGCCAGAACTTCGTTGCATTTGTGTTCTTCCTTCCTATTTTTGTGACTGGAGGGCTCAATTTATAGCCCTCTGAAATTGACAAAGATGTCCGCGCGGATGGGAATGCTTGGCGTGCACTGTTCATTAAATGCAGCTCCAGCTTTGGACAAGGGGAATAATCTTTTTCAAAATTCAAATTAGGCAAGCTTTATGTTTCCAAAGATTGCTATATTTGGTTTTCTTCTTTTGTTTTTCTTTTTTAAGATTCTTTTTAAGGTTTAACCTTAAATAACAATGCCCATTTTACCCTCACTTTGTTAGAAATGTTAGGATAGTTAGGAATTGTTAGAAATGTTATAACTTTCGTTAATTTTCTAACGAAAATTCTAACAAGCTCAAATTGGAGCACTTACAGTAGCCCCTCGGCGACGGCGCTTTCGAAGGAAGCGGGGTCGTCGATAAGAGTAAGGCTCCAT
The DNA here is from genome assembly GCA_022495995.1 of Adenophora triphylla var. japonica. Classification (NCBI taxonomy): domain Eukaryota; kingdom Viridiplantae; phylum Streptophyta; class Magnoliopsida; order Asterales; family Campanulaceae; genus Adenophora; species Adenophora triphylla. The sequence continues at coordinate 29,361 of JAFEMH010005544.1, forward strand.
ATTTGGCGGGTGATGATCGAGTGATCGGGTGGCTGAACCTAGCGATAGGCTACCTACGTATCCCGAATGGGAATCAAGCCGCCGTAGTTCGGGTCTTTGACCCCGGAGATGATGGCGTTTTAGGTGCCTCGAACCCGATGAGCGAGTTCTACGCCTCTTCGGGAAGGAACTCTGTCTGGGATAAGAGATGACCATTTTTGGTCGATGGCTATCCGCTCTGCTGGGGATAGGAATGACCATTTTCGGTCTCGCTGGGATGATTGCGATTTATCGCTTTCCTAGTGATAGCGTCTTAGGTGTCTCGCACCTTGATGATGGCGTTTTAGGTGCCTCGAACCTTGAAGATGGCTTTTAGGTGCCTCGGACCTTGATGATGATGGCTTTTTAGGTGCCTCGGACCTTAATGATGATGGCTTTTAGGCGCCTCGGACCTTAATGATGATGGCTTTTTAGGCGCCTCGGACCTTAATGATGATGGCTTTTTAGGCGCCTCGGACCTTAATTTGAAATGGCCTTTCGGTGGACTTTGTCTGCCGAAGGAGAGGGTGACCGTTTTGGTCGAGGGGTGGACCTAATGATAGGCTACCTACGTATCCCTAGTGGGAATCAAGCCCTTTCGTAGTTCGAATACTACTCGAGATCTCTCGGCTTTTGGGATTCCGTTAACTTTCTGGGGATTTCGTTAGCCTTCTTTGAGGAAAATCGACGTATTCGCCTGGGAAATCGGTCTTACGTTTGATGGCCGTTGGATGATTTTGATGAAAGATACGGGATCTCGTTATCTTTCTCGTGGCACTCGGTCTTACGTTTGATCGGGAGATTTTGATGAAAGATACGGATCTCGTTATCTTTCTCGTGGCACTCGGTCTTACGTTTAGCTCGGGGTAATTTTGATGAAAGATACGGAATCTCGTCATCTTCCTGGGCACTCGGTCTTACGTTTACCGCCGGGGTAATTTTGATGAAAGATACGGGATCTCGTTATCTTTCTCGGGCACTCGGTCTTACGTTTATCGCCGGGGTAATTTTGATGAAAGATACGGATCTCGTTATCTTTCTCGGGGCACTCGGTCTTACGTTTGACTGCCGGGGGTAGATTTTGATGAAAGATACGGGATCTCGTTATCTTCCTCTGGGCACTCGGTCTTACGTTTAACTGCCGGGAGTAATTTTGATGAAAGATACGGAATCTCGTCATCTTCCTCTGGGCACTCGGTCTTACGTTTTACTGCCGGGGGTAATTTTGATGAAAGATACGGGATCTCGTTATCTTTCTCGGGGCACTCGGTCTTACGTTTTCTATAGGGGTAATTTTGATGAAAGATACGGGATCTCGTTATCTTCCTCTGGGCACTCGGTCTTACGTTTTACTGCCGGGGGTAATTTTGATGAAAGATACGGGATCTCGTTATCTTTCTCGGGTCACTCGGTCTTACGTTTGACTGCCGGGGGCAATTTTGATGAAAGATACGGGATCTCGTTATCTTTCTCGGGACACTCGGTCTTACGTTTGACTGCCGGGGGTAATTTTCTTGACAAGGGGCTGACTTTGGTTAACTTTGTCAAGTTGGGGACTGAATTGCAGGGTCCTGAAATTTTAAAGGGGCAAAAGGGTCATTTTGACCCTGACAAACTTATCCGCGCGGAGGGGTCTGAAAAGTCAGGGGTATTTAATGGGGCCAACGCCCTTCTTCTTCCTCACCCAGTTTTTCAAAATTCCGAGAGCAGGGAGAGAGAGAGACGGCATTCCGCCATTTTTGGCTATTTAAGCTTCAAAATTTGTCCGATTTCTTCGATTTTTTGAGCAATGGAACACGGGGAAGGCGCTTTTCAAGGCCAAGGACGTGGCCCGGTAGCGGAGAGGCGATTGGAGCTCGTCCGGATGAGGAGGCATTACAATCTTTCGCAATCGGTTGCGGAGGAGCATTACCCCGATGCTTGGCAACATTGGGCTTCGGATCCGCATCTCCGAACGGTATACTTCGAATCTTCTTGATCCTCTTGTCGATTTCTTGAAATTTTTGGGTGATTTTTTGATTTTTTTTTTTTTTTGAATATAGAATATTGATATTGATGATATGCAATGTTGCAATGAATTTGTGAATGTCCCAAAAATGTGCATTTTGCTTGGGAAAAGAATTGGCATTTTCGCCACATTTTTTTTTTTTTTCGAAAATCTCATGTGAAAATTCGAAGAATTGTGATTTTTTTTTTTGGAATTGAATATTGCATGTTCTTGATGATGATTTTTTTTTTTTTGAAATTGAATTTTGATATTGATAAATGATGATGCAATGCATGCATTTTGTTTGGAAAGAATGGGCATTTTGCCAATATGAGATGTATGTATGTTTAGGATTTTTTTTTTTTTGAAAAGTGGGACGGATTTTTCCTCCCGTTGTATGTAAGATGGATGATATGCATGTATGCATTTTTTTTTGAAAATGGGACGGAGTTTTTTACTTCCGTAGGAATGCATCCTCTCTTTTTTTTTTGAATGCATTGGGACTTGCAAATTGTTTTCTTTCATGCGAGAAAAATGGGGCTATGCTCATTGTATGTCAGTTATGCCGTCGAATTTTTTTTTTTTTTTTTTTTTAATGCCAATGCAATCTTTTTGACATTTTCTCTTCTTTTTTTTTTTTACAGGGCGGAAACCGTTTTGTGACGGAGCAGCTGAACAAGATGAAGACTCGAGGATCAGTGGAGTCTGTGATTGACTTGTGGGACCGGCTCCCGAATGCGGGCCGAGGAGCTTTGCCGAGTCCGAGACAGATCGTTGTCGAGACGGGGCTCTGGGAGTTTGTCGAGTGCTTGAGGGGACTGGTCAAGTTCCCTAAGTGCAAGGGCTTGATGTTCGCTCTAGCGCAAAGATTGGTGGGATGCGACCCACACATTCCACTTCTTCCGGGGGCGAGGCGACCGTTACGCCTTCCGACTATGCCGCGATCACGGGTCCGTCCTTCAATGGACGCAGATTGAGTGGAGAGATGGCTACAAATGGGCCGATGCCGATCCGTTGTGCTCTTCTTGGATTTTCCCCTATTCCCAAAAAGGGGATGGGGATGGAGTATGCCGTGGTCTACGGCAAGATCGTGGAGACCATAGCGAGTTATGAGGCTGGGGAGGAGAGGATAGGCGCCGATCAGATCGCCAGGGCCTTCCTGTGGTTTACTTTCTCGAGCACGCTTTTTGGTCATGCTGAGGGGACAGCGGTCTTTGCCTTGCTGAGGTCCTTAGAGGACATGGAGACGGTTGGAGATATTTCCTGGGGGGAGGCCGGGCTGGCTGAGCTGTACTTTGCTCTTGATAGATACAAACAAGGCCGCGAGCTCCCGTATCGCTTTCGAGTTTGCTCTGGAGGTATAAGCTCTCTTTTTGCTTTCCCTCTTTCCTTTGAGCACGCACTTTTATTTGCACTGGATTGATTGGAATTTTACCTTTCGCAGGTATGGGCGTTGGAGTTTTTCCACGTCACGGTGTGGAGGCAGCCTGAGGCGTACGTCGGGGCGTATCCGGCCATGCAGTCTTGGTCCAAGCATGCCCGGGAGAAGATAGGCTCCAGAGGGCGTACGACTCTCAGGTACGCGGATTGCCTTCCTTTGACGGAGGCCGAGACAGATGAGGGGATGATATTCTTCCCCCGGGATCGCTTTTGGGGTAGCGCACCTCGAAGGGCGCCCGAGATCCGGGACTGGCTGGAGGATTTTGAGGGGCCCGACTCGCGACGCCTACTATCTCGGGAGAGAGGGTGACGCGCCAAAGCATGGCGTGAACTCGCCTTTGAGGACACCGGTGGAGCCTCCCGCCGACATGATGCACTCCGAGCGATCGGTCCGTGACTCGGGATGATTACCGAGCAGGCCAGCACTTCTCGGACTTCGTGGCGATCGAGCCATATGCGACGTTCGTCTTGAGGAGGCTGAGGATGCCTCAGGTTTTGGAGAGGGAGGGGCTTGGGATCCCGCGGTACCCTCGGACGGATTTTTCCTATATCCAGGATGGGGTCCGATTGAGGGTGCAGATCCCTCACTCGAGCGGCTTCCGCGAGCTTTCCGGCCTCGTCCGGTATGAAGGTATGGCTTCACCTTTTCCCCTTCTTTTCTTTCTTTTTGTTTCATCATCTTTAGCATCACTTCTTTTTTTTTTTTGACGCTTTTGCTTTTGTGCGCTTTTCTGAGGTGGTCGTCGAGACACTGACGAAGCAAGTGATCGGGGCTAAGAGATTCATACGGAGGATGGTTGCTTGCGGGGCACCTCGAGCTAGGGCGAGGAGACCACGGCCGGCACTGCCGCCCGACGGAGGCTTCTCCTATTCCCTCGGAGACTTCTTCCGAGACCCCTCTTTCCCCTCTTATAGATCACCGCGCGGCGCCGCTTCGATCACGTCATTCTCGGGGATCCGCAGGGCGTGGACACATCTCGGCGGCATGGTGGGTCGTCTCCGTATGTTCGTGAGCCTGACGCCTTCACCTTCGGATACGACTTCTTCAGTGGATCTCGGGTTTACCCTATCGAGTGTGCCGCTTGGTCCCGACGAGCCTCTTTCTCGGGAGATGAGGACGATTCTCGAGCCCGAGATTTTCGTGGCTCCCGAGGAGGCGGGCCCGAGTCGCAAGAGGGGCCGGGGGAGACATCTGCGCTGGAGACTCCGATTGATTTTTTTTTTTTGATTGATTTTTTTTTTTTTGAGATTTAGATTTGTACAGATTATGCACATTTTTTTTTGGATGTAATAATTTAGGATTTTATTTTATGTTTGTTTGTGTTTTATGTACACTCTCTTTTTTTTTTTTGGAATGTAATAATTTAGGATTTTATTTTATGTTTGTTTGTGTTTTATGTACACTCTCTTTTTTTTTTTTGGAATGTAATAATTTAGGATTTTATTTTATGAATGCGATGCAATATGAATGCAGTGTTGCATGAGCCTTGGTTTTTTTTTTTTTTTGCAAGGGTGTTTGGTGTTTGGACTGGTTTGGGGAGGTTTTTGCACTGATTTCGAGCAACCGGGACAGAATATTCCTCTTTTGGTGTAAGCACTTTGACTATTTGCAATTTTTTTTGGAAAGCAATCCCATCCGCGCGGATAGGAGCAAAAGATCTCGACATTGTCCTTTAATTTTGGCCGCACTGGTCTTGCTTTATTTCAAATTCAAATATCTTCTTCAACCTTCAAATTCAAACAGCCATTTTCGGGAGGAAGAGAGAAAAAACCATGGAAAGCCTTAGAAAAGCTCCTCAAAATTGTCCCAAGAGTCCCAAATGTCATTTTTCAACAAGTTCAAGGATTGGTCCCGGAAATTATGCATGAGAGAAGGTCTTTCTTTGAAGAACGGTACAAGGTACGATGCTTGTGGTCTCTCAAAGAATTGGTTCGGATTATGACCTCTTAAGGGCTTCTTCTTCGTTTTGGGATACTAGAAGGCATGTCTTTTGCCTTTCCTTCAACGAGATTGTTCCGATGTGGAAGAATTTCGGGCCTTGCTTGGAGGTCCGGAGGTGGAGGGAGATAGCAATTCCTTTGTCAGGAGGAGCTTCTTTTGTTGACAAGTTGTGCAACCCTTCATCTTTCCCCGGAGGAAGCACGAGGCATGATCCGCGGTCCCGACCATTTTGATATTTCCGGTCTTCCCGAGCAGATTTAGGGGCTTAGGCTTGGTGGATGACGCCTATTGGGATGCCTTTGCACTTTGCATGTTCGGCACTTTGTTCATGGTCTATTCCTTCTGGATTTGCCATCGATCTCTCGCTGGATGTTGTGATTCATTGTCGCACAGGCGTAGATGTCGTTCCTTTGATTCTTGGGGAGACTTTTCATGCTCTCGACGATTAGCTACCTGGACGGCGGTATATGCATGAGGGCAGCCCGTTTCTCTTGACCCCGTGGCCGATGGAGGCGTTTGGGGGTTCTTCTAGGAAACCTCTCGATATGATCGGGCCTTGGACTTTTGCCAGAGAGGTGTTGATGTAGATTTTGATGATCGTGGCTCGTGGGAGCGTTGGATGGAGGGTCGCGACTGAAGATATCGATGGTCGGTGCCTCATTGGCGGGTGGAGACTCGAAGAGTGCTTCGAGGATGGGTCTCCGTGGTCATGCTTCCGGGCTTTCTCGGTCCAGCCTTTTATATCCGGCTTTGGTCCCGAGACAGGTTTGGCTTGGAGCAGTTCCTTTGGATGGTTTTGATGATATAGCTACCAGGGTGGTGGCTCCTGTTTCCATGGACGATCCCTCGGTGTTTCCATTTCTTTCCCGAGTCTGGAGGTATGATGCCTTTCCCCCTCGGGTCATTCTCAGGCGTCCGAGACCGGTGTTCTTGACCACTTGGTACCTGGATTGGTACGAGGGGCATCTAGGAGAGACTCAGGTGGCTATTTTGAGACGGCGTGAGGCCATTATGGGTGCGGAGGACCGGATCAAGTTTCGAGAGGAGGAGGGCCGAGGCGAGCCAATCCTCATGACAAAGGAGCGGAGATGCTGTGGCCGGATTATGAGGCTTACGCTCGAGACAGGAGAGGAGGGCTCCTATGTTACCAGCTAGGTTACGGGGAGATGAGGGATGACGCCCAGGGCTACCAAGGCCACCGACGGAGGCCGGTTTGATAGACCACTATTCCTATACCGAGCTTGGTAGGAGGAATACCGACATTTTTCCTGGTTCGAGAAGAGAAAGACCCGGAGGAAGAAGAAGGAGAGGCCGGTGCGAGTGGCTTGGAGTGACTACGAGGTTTCCAAGTATCCCTTTCTTGCCATGACGAGACACATTAGTTTTATTATGTATCTTAGTTTTCCTTTAGCGAGGTTGCGCTGTAGGAATGAATCGGGCTTAGACTCATCAAAGAGCTTTTAACTTGTAATGAATATTTGAATTGCTTTAGAGTTTTTCGAGAGACGCTTTCGTAGTGCTCGATCAATTGTATTGATGCCAAAGTATGGCTTTTATTTGTGCTTTAGATCGAACCGTTTCCATTTGCCTACGTTCCCTCATTTTGAGGAGCTCGAGGTCTTCGTAGTTCAAACCTGGTGAACTCTTTTTGTTTTTTTTTGAATTTTGGGCGCAACCCCTGTTTTTTTACCTAAGTTTTGCCCTTCTGGGATTCTAACCTAGTTGGGTATTACTCTTTTAGCACTCTTTTTTTTTGTTTTTTTGTTTTTTTTTTTTTTTTTTTACCTAACGCCCTTCTCGGGTTTCTAACCTAGTTGGGTATTACTCTTTTAGCACTCTTTTTTTTTTTTGTTTTTGTTTTTTTTTTTTTTTTTTTTAGAGACTTGATGCTTATGAGAGAGGAAGCCCAGTAGGACTTGTCCTAGATTGACCTGGGACGGGGACCAATCCAAGCTTGGTGATCATTTCCTCCTTGGTCGCGGACGGGCCGAGAGAGTTTCCCACTTCTTTAGCGACATCGCTGTCGGGGTGTGGCCTCAGCACTGGCTCGAGGTTTTTGTTTTCCCTTCTCAATTGCCGCTATCATCTCTTGGTGAGCCGAGATCAATCGGGAATAGTGGTTGTGAGCTTCTCGGCGCACGCCTCTGAAAGGTATACTCACTCTTCGTAGTGGTAGCCCCGTGTATCTTGTAGGTCCAGGAACATTCTACGGAATCCAGGAGTTAGCCTTGGTTCCTCTAAACTTGTTAGAGGCTATCCTCAGTAGCTTTAGCCATCCTTCTCCGTGATGTTTCTGGTTGTGTGGGACCCTTTACAGTAGTCGGCCAAATTAGGAGATTTGGGATTGTCGTAGGGACCTTGATCTGTGGCGGCTTCAAATCTCTTTTCCCTTGCGTTGTCGGCTGGGAGGCCTCATATCCGAGGCTAGTGGCCCTTGAGTATTTTGTCCTTTCACTTCGATGAGTTTGAAAGTTCCTTGTTGGCGCTTCCCAGGAGGCCCAGTGGGTAGATAGCTCATTTTCTCATCATTTTCAAGACCGGTGGGATTTTATCAGTGACCATCGAATCCCTATGTTACACACTTGGGCCTTAGGAGGCTCGGCCCAGTGGCCCGGTTAGCATGTGACCTTCCTCGTCATGTTTGATTTCCCGAGAATAGGTATTCGCATGTCTCTGTGCCCTCTAAAGTGACTAAATCCTAGTAAATGGTCGTCGGATCCCCATTCGAGGCGAATTTCACACCTTTAGTGGAGGCTTGAGCGACCCTTTGACAGATGGAGCCAAGGTCTTCCGCGTGGCATTAAAAGTAATCGGGATGTCGATAACACGGAATTCCACAATTATCAATTTAAATCAGAAACCAGGAGAAAAGTGGCGACTCTGGTGCTCGGGATGTTGGTCGTAAGCTTTGCATGTGAGAAGAAGGCTTGAGTTAGTCTTGATATCAAGCGGCTCATGATCTTTCTTGGGAAGAATGTTCATTCCAGGACCCATTATCAACCGGGGACAGGGGCGTCGTTCATCCATTTGGTGTGATGAAGAGAGCTCATTATGATCGGCCCCAAATTGAGGGAGGTCGAGATACGTGAAAGTGATTATGTTCCCGTAGTGGATGTTTCCAATCATTTGTACCACATCATCGGGAGTAGCATCAATAGGCACGTGCGAGCCGGGCTTTCTTCCGAAGCACGGCTTATGGGGATAAGACGAAGTGAGTAGAGACCGAGAGGAAATGTTGGCATGTGTTTGCTTCAAGCTGGGTGAGCACGGGATCCTCTTTTCGAGTTTGTTGTCTTAGCGTAGGGGCGGCATCTTCTTTGGTGCTTGATCGTGGCCTTCTTGTACGCCTGGGATTTCCTTGGAAGATGTGCCGGATCGGGTTGACTAGATTTCTTCAACGGGGAGCCCTTTTGGCTATTGGCCGGCCTTCCCTGGGGCGGCCCTTATAGCTTCCCAAGTTACGGCTTGAGTGCAGGGTTGTGTTGTTGCCCTTGGATGGCCCGCGAGCCGGGCGTCCTCGATTCATTCTCGGGGCCGGCCTTGCTCATTGTTATCATGCAACAAGATATTGTCGGGCTTAGCGGTTTTCGATTTCTTCCCCGGATAGTGTAGCCATTCTTGTTCCCTTTTACGTAATATTGAGAAATTTGGAGATGATTATAGCATTACGTGGGAGGCGCATCCTGTATTATGCCGCCGAGACTTCTGTGACATACATTCGGGGAAGGTGACCTCTTCTTAGGTAACCGTTACTTTGCTTACGGGTGGATTTGATGATAAACGTATGATTATTTTTCTCATTTGGGCGGATGGGAGTTAATTTTCCCTCTTTGATGGTCTTCGACTATCGGCTGGATCGGACACCGAAAACCCTTTCCCCAAGCATGGTATGCGGTATTGAATTCTAAGACATCCACGTGCCCGTATCCCGTCCTTGAAATCCTCGGTCTCGTATTCGTCTTCCGAAGTTTCTCGGCTGTTGTGATAACCGCCATTGTGCACGGCTCCAGCTGGGCTCATTTAGGGCATGATTGTTCAGTTGTTTCGGATGGGGCCTCGGTTGACTCTTCGCTCTCGTCATCATCGTCATCATCGTCATTTGTCATGGAATCGTCTTCCCATACCACGGGGATATCAGGTTGAGGAGAGAGCCGAATAGGGAAGAGGGGTGCGTGCGGCCGCAAAAAGTTGTCATATGCTCCCATCCCCGGGAAGTGATGTGCTGCGATTCGACTTCTTCTCCCAAAATTGCGGGGAAGAGTGAGAGGCGGCACATATTTGACGCCGGAGTAGGATATAGAAGGAATCCTCCTCTTGCGATTCTTGTTCTCGGGATCATATTCGGGCTTTTCCCCAGCGGCTGCGAGTGTACCGGCTCCGGATGCTCTTCGGCCTCTTTCTTGATAAGCCCCGCATGTCACAGTGCTCGCCGAAACTTTCTTGCTCAATCTTTCTTATTGTTCTAACCATCTTGTATAAATAGTTCTTTCATACGGGACGGCCGGTTCTTCGGTATCGGCCTTGCCCACACCGAAAAGTAGCGGGCCTCGTATTCTTGCGAGTCTCGGCGTGGGACGAGATGGGTCGATTCGATTCGATATCCTCGAGGCGAGGGGGAATCGGGATCCTCGACGAGGTTGGCACGGGTGGGTTTGGGGACCTTCATCGGCATCTTCTGGCGTGTGAAGATTCTCCGCATTCAATCATATTCACGATTATGGTTCCGGCGGATTTTTGGCTTGTGTTGGGCCCTGGGGCAGCCAACTTGCTCTATTAGCCCCTGAATTGCCTTTTTGAGTGAAAGCTTGATGAAAGGCCACAATACTTTGTAGTATCCACGGGAGCATTCGGATTCACGGGTTGGAAATTCTCCGAAGGCCGCAGCAAGCCTTCTTTACCAAATTGAGTCCACAAAGATGTCATTCGAGGGGCATCCCAAGTTTCGAGATTCATGACCCGAGGACTCGCCTCGGGAGTCGTGTTGTTACATTCTGTCCCGTATAGTTAATCATTTCTTTGCCTTTAGCGGGAAGCGAGGCGGTGTTTGCGGGAGGAGCTCCGATATTGGCGGTGCGCGGTCGGTGGCGATTGTAAGGCCTTTTCAAACTTAGGCTGCGAGAGTTAACCATGGCCCGTGAGTCTGAATATGGGAAGTGAGCGAGGGAGGCTCTCGAGATGTGGTTTCAAGCATGAGTGGAAGATGTCCGGTTGTTCCTCTTCGGAAGGAGGATGGCGTTTCCGAGTTTGGATTCCATAGCTTGTAAAAGTCCCCAACATTCTCATCAGACGCCTGTTGTTTGTAGGTCAACCCTATTTGTTTTCCCATTCCAAGTTGGCCTTATATTTTTCGTGAAGGCATTGGTGATTTGGTCCCATGTGGCCCTGGACGGAAGAACCACTTTAAGGGCCTTTGGACTTCAAGGATAGATCGAAATAGTCGCCCAAGCTGGCGATTGGTACATCCTTTGGCTTTCATCGCCAAGGTATACGTGTCCAAATGGGTTTTCGGACATGCGGTTCCATCAAAGAGATCCATTTGGCATCACGAATTTGTGGGCAAAGCGGAACAATGGAGTGGCCGGAAGGCGGGCTTTTCATTTCCTTGTGCTTGTTCCACCGGTGCCGGACAGGTCTTGTGGCGGAACCATGGCATTCAAGCTAGTGGCCGAGCTAGAGAGAGGAGCTACCTGGCTGGAGGCAGACCGGTGGAGGGGGAACGGCCGGTCCGGGACGTGGGTGAAAACTCCGTCTGGAGGAGCATGAGTAGGAGCGAGCGGGTAGAACCTTGCGGCTTCTTTGTGGATTTTCAACAGGGTGCAAAGGGGGCCGGGATAACTCGGATTTCAGTGGGGTCCGTAAGTAGGCTTGAGTGCGGGTCCTGTCCCGATTGTTGGCATGCATGGCCGCTTGTGGTGAAGGTGTAACCGGAGTGCTGCGGTCTGGTGATTAGGATGACCTTGCGGGATGGAGGCAGTAACCCATAGAAGTGAGCTGAGGAATGGATTTGTGTGCAGAGGAGGCTAGTCTTTACATTCGAGGAGGGGCTCTGACGCCCAGAACCAAGTTGTGGCGGCATTCGAATCGTAGGCCGTGCTTTGTGAAGGTCCGGATTGATCGGTTCCCGAACTGAGGAGGGATCCCCATTCCGAGATAGCCCCAACCATGAGAAGACATTAAATGCGATTTTGCCCCCAGCGATTTGTGCGTCGGGCTGCGTAGCTCCGTGTGGTGCGTGGTTGGGAGCCGTCGACCCGAAAATCGAGGAGCATGGGTTACGAGTAGTGGCACCATAGGAGGTGGGTGGCGGCATCTGGTGTAATCGGGCGACCGAGTGGGGTTGGCATCCTCGTCTTCTTCCACGGTGAAGGTGCCATCTGGATTGAGGGCCGGCGGCCGAGTGACTCTTAATAGCCTCCCAATAAGGCCGTTTAGGCGTGCTTCCTGTCGTAACCTCATCTGTTCGCTAATCGGTTCCCACCTTTGCTTGCTCTTCGAGGGGTCCGGGAGGCGGAGTGGACGTTATCCCCATCATTACTGCGATGCGGACATTACGAAACACTGAGTTGGAACAAACGGCGAAGGCGACGATGCGCTTGACTCTTCCCAACTGATCAAACGGTGACCGGTGCCCAGAAACCAATCTTTGTGCGGAGGCTGCGGGGAAAGGACATGAAGGTTCGAGATATGTCTCGGGAATGGAAGGAGGGTAGGTGTTTGGGCTTTAGGCTCGTGCAACATGCGATTATTTGTTCACGTTTACTTAAAACATGTTTTATTAACCTAATCGGTTGGAAAAGATTGCTCTTCTTTTCGCAAACTACTCGATTCTGGATCGGTGGGCCCGTCACTACGTCTATAAGCCCCTCGTATTCCACCGTATTTCGACCTCCCGGGGTGGACGGCCCGGGCGAGGGTCCTATAGGGCAAGCGGGTCCCACCGACCGAAAGAAAATGATCCTAGAAGTACGGCGGGTAATCGAGTCTTAACGAGCATTCGATGTAAATTACGGACAAAGCTGACGTCAAAGTCAAGATCGTGTCCGAGGGCTCGACAAAAAGTCGGCATGATTTGGACTGATAAATGTCCACAATTGATCTTGACTTGTCGTCAGTTAAGCCGTAATTAGGCATGGAATAACCGTTAATCCTTGATGACTCAGTGTCAATCTTTGGGAGTCGGTGTATAATTTGTGCCGCCGAGCCGAAGTCAAGGCGCCGGTCAATATCTTGGTCAAAGTCTGCGGCGGAAAACCGGCACTTCGGCCGATTAGCGACGATTAGGGACCCGAGAGATATTGAGTCGGTATGCCGGACAAAGGCTTGAAAGGAAAGGTCTATACACGGACAGGCATGACACGAGACCAGACTAAAAACCAACCCGGTCTCGGACAAAGTGTGTCACGGACAAGTGCGTAGTCGACACGAGGCTCCGTGGGATGTTTGGGTAGTCCTGTGCTCATCCGAGAGGCGTAATAAGACCAAACGGACCGCGACAAGGATTTCCCCGGGTTAAGGACGTAGTGTGCAGTGTACGGTCACGTGCGCGTAGTGTGCAAGCAGTCTATATTCTTTTTCTGAGTAAAATAGAGATTTTTTTATGTGTCTTAAAAATATGATGCATGATTTTTTTTGGAAATTTTCTTTTTTTTTTGAAAATCTTTTTTTTTTGAAATTTTTTTTATGAGCACATAAGCACGTAAGCATGAAAATTCCGACAGTTAGGGACATTATTCCGACAGTCAAAATTTTGACTTTCTCCGAGGCGGCCAAAACAACATGAAAACCGTGCAAAAAATCAACACACACACAAAAATGATTTTCAAAGCCGGGACGGAAGCTTGACCCTCAAAAGCTTTTTTTTTGAAAACGGTGATACCGGTACGTGGGATTGTTAGACCACAATTTATCCCCGACTCGTGTTAGGAGGCGATAACGGGAAATTTAGTGGTTTCCACCAATATACCGAATACCATTTTTTTATTAAAAAGCTTAGTCCCCAGCGGAGTCGCCACTGTGACGAATGAATACGGGAAAAATTCGATTTTTGCGTTTCTTTGAAAAACCAAATAAAACCGGAAAAACAACGGAGTCGCCACGCCATTTTAATTTTGAAGGGCCAAAACTTTGAAAAAAGCCCGAGATCAGAGATTTAGGTTCGGAGGTCATGTTACGCGTCGGGAAGGACGTTAGTGTGCACCCGACGCGCCTCGTAAAACGAGTCTTCCAAGCTGAAAATCATTTGTGAGTGGGTGGGTGTGTGTTTTGGCCAAAATAAGTTGAAACTGGAAAAAGTAAAAATTGGGATGTCTTTTTAAGACTTTAAACTGATCCCATGATTTTTTGGAGAATTTTTGGTTTGAGATTTGGTACTCAAAAAACCTTTTGAAGTTGAGAAGTCACTTCTGCCAGAAGAAAATGGCAGCAGACACCTGATTTTGAAATGGATTCAAGGGTCCTAAAACTTCATAATCTGGATGAACTCAGAGAATGAAAGTTTCTCTAGACTTCTTGAATAAACTTTTTGTGAAAGAAATTTCCATTTTGGAGAAGATTTGAGGTCAAAACCTTCTGGAAATCTCAGATATGAGATCTGGATTCCCAGAAGCTGATGAACTAGCCTCTGAAAGTAAAATTGAAAAGAGGAGTTTTACTCACCCAAAAATAAGGTAAAAATATGTCTGGAAAGCTCTGGATGTTGGCTACAAAAAGTGTTTTGTAGTCAACACCAAATTCCAAGTTCATCTGTGTCCAAAAATTAAGACCATGGACTGGGGTCTGAGAAAATTGCTACTGGACAGCAACTTCTCAAGAAAGAAAATATGATTTTAAGGGGGGTTTTGCATCCATGCTTGTCCCCATTTCCCTAGGTTTTGGTTAGTGATCACTAGACATTTTAGTGGTGAATCAACTATACCAAACCATCCTTGGGGTACATTAGGACTAAGCATTTCATTTGCTTGGGGAGGGGGATTTTACCCTTTGAAATCAAGATTTAGTGCTTGAAAATGGTTTTTTAGGGTTTTGAAAGTGCATTTTTGCAAGTAAGAAAGAAAAGCTTTGAAAATAATGTTGATCTTTGTAGAAGATCATCCATGGAGATGGTCTTCCATGGTGATCTTCTTAGATCTAGAGAAGAAAGATGAAAGAACTACATTTTGTAGTTTGAAGATGCATGCATGGATGAGATTTAGGGTTAGGAAGAAGAGGGTTTACCAATCTTCCTTGTGTTCTTGAGTGTTTGGCTTGAGTGTATGAGTGTTTAGGGATTTAATATGAGAGTGAGTGGATGAGTATGAGTTGGGAAAGATTGGAAAGAAAAAGGTGACAATTCTTGAGAATTCTCATTGTTTTCTCTCTATATTTCGCCAGAACTTCGTTGCATTTGTGTTCTTCCTTCCTATTTTTGTATTTGGAGGGGCTCAATTTATAGCCCTCTCAAATTGACAAAGATGTCCGCGCGGATGGGAATGCTTGGCGTGCCTTTGTTCATTAAATGCGGCTCCGGCTTTGGACAAGGGGAATAATCTTTTTCAAAATTCAAATTAGGCAGCCAGTTTATGTTTCCAGCATTGCTATATTTGGTTTTCTTCTTTTGTTTTTCTTTTTAAGATTCTTTTTAAGGTTTAACCTTAAATAACAATGCCCATTTTACCCTCACTTTGTTAGAAATGTTAGGATAGTTAGGAATTGTTAGAAATGTTATAACTTTCGTTAATTTTCTAACGAAAATTCTAACAAGCTCAAATTGGAGCACTTACACCGTGTCGGTGCAATTTTCCAATTTCTCGACCTCTTCTTGCACATTGACTTGGACCCTTTCTTGAGCTTGTTCTTAGTTAGGACTCTAACCCCAACATTCTCCCACCTATAGACTAACCAAACCGTGATACCTCCGCCATTCTCCCACCCGAGTTTGACTTCCGTGAAACAAATTATGTGTGTTGGTAGGGTCATACACTTGTCTAGTTATCCAAGTGAGTTGAAGTTGAGCGACAATTCAACATAACTGCTGGTTCCAAAATGCATTGAGTGTTCATTCCAAATGATCCTCCTTACACATTCCCGCATACTGCTTGCTAACTAATGACCTTCTACAGCGCGAATCCTCTTATCCCACACAGCCACAAGCTTGAAACTTCTGCGTGTCCTTAGCAACCCATCGCATCACTGTTCTAGATCCTGCTCCCATGTTGATCAAATTGGCTCCTCATCGACCGACTTCATTACCCAATTTTCAACCAACGTACCGTTTAGTGATATTCATTCCACCATGACAATTTTGGCTACCACCATCAATCATTGGAGTGTCCCCTTGTTTCCTCCAATGACCCATGTTGCAACATATTTTCCAAACGGCCTCGAGCTACCAAGCTACCTCCCCGGTTTACCTTCTATGTACCACAACCGAAAGCTTGAAACTTCTGCGTGTCCTTAGCAACCCATCGCATCACTGTTCTAGATCCCGCTCCCATGTTGATCAAATTGGCTCCTCGTCGACCGACTTCATTACCCAATTTTCAACCAACGTACCGTTTAGTGATATTCATTCCACCATGACAATTTTGGCTACCACCATCAATCATTGGAGTGTCCCCTTGTTTCCTCCAATGACCCATGTTGCAACATATTTTCCAAACGGCCTCGAGCTACCAAGCTACCTCCCCGGTTTACCTTCTATGTACCACAACCGAAGGTCACCACACAACCTTCCTTATCAAGTTGCCTTATGGAAATCAAGTTTCTCTTTAAGTCTGGAATTTATCGCACATCACGAAGCAGCAACGCATTCCCATATGTTTCTTTGACCCGAACGACCCCTTTTACAACGACCTTGAACGGATTATTGTTTGCCAAACGAACAACCCCAAAATCGCCTAAAACGTATTGTTCCATCCCTTCAGCACTAGTGAACGAATGAAACGTTGCGCCCGAATCCAAAAAACACGAATCTGTTAGACTGCTCCCACCCAAGATTAATGAATCCGCAATTTCTTTAGCAATATTCAATTCCCTCTCACGACCCGACCGGTCCAGACAATATCTCTTATAATGACCCTTTTTCCCAAATCCATAGCAAGTAATCGTGTTCTTGCCTCCCCTACTCTTTTCACCGACACTTAGTGCTAGCCCGGTTATCTCCGTCTTGCTCTTTCTCTGAATTTCTTCGCCAATGATCACATCCATGACATCCAAAAAATTTCAACTTCATCTTCCCCATTGATACATTTACTTATCGCAGTCGTATCCCAACTTTCTGCAAAAGAAGAAAGTAAAATCAATGCTAGTACCTCATCATCAAGAAGAGTAACATCCATGGAAGATAGTTGGGTCGCAGTACTTAAATTCACTTATTTGCTTTGTTGCCGACATGCCCTCCACCATCCTTATGTTCAACAACTTCCTCATTAAATGAGCCTTGTTTGCCGCTGATGATGGTGCCTCGTACATGTTCGCCAACATCTGTAACATCTCCGTGGTAGTGTTCGCCTCCAAAACATTCTTTGACACATCCTTGGCCAACGTTTACCTAACAAGCCCCAATGCTTTCCGGTTCAAGATTGCGAATTTTTCTTCCTCCATGTCCGCCGGCTTTTCTTTTAATGGGAGATACAAATCCTTGTTCCACAAAACATCATCGATCTGCGTCTTCCAAAAAATTGAAATTCGTGTCATCAAACTTTTCGATCAACACTTTATTACCATCTTCCAAAGCCTCCAAGAAATCCATGCAAAAGACAAGCCAAGCTATGGATCGACAGAACCAAAAGCTCTGATCCATTTGTTTGGAAATCACGCAGCGTAATGACCCACGACAATGGAGAGGTTAACAAGGACAACACACACGAAAAGTAAATCACACACAAAGAAACAAACAAGAATTGTTTGCCCAGTTCGTTGCAACAACATCTACCTCTGAGGCCGCTATCAAGCCAAAATATTCTCTCTTATATTTTCAATGATGTTACAAATTTACTTCTAGGCTATTACAATCTATAACTATATAATGAGGCAAGTGCAAGAGCAGTTTTCCCGCTCAAAATAAGGGCAGTAAAGTAATTTTATGCCCAGTCACATTAGTAATTACAATGGCA
Organism: Adenophora triphylla var. japonica; assembly: GCA_022495995.1. NCBI lineage: Eukaryota > Viridiplantae > Streptophyta > Magnoliopsida > Asterales > Campanulaceae > Adenophora > Adenophora triphylla. The sequence goes on from JAFEMH010005544.1 coordinate 46,840, forward strand.
CAGAGTGTTTTTTTATATTCTTCATTCCCCCTTTCTTTCTCTCTCTAATATTCTCTCTCTCTCTCTCTCCAAATCTCTCTGCAGCCATCCCACCTTCACTTAACCTTCCCCTGCGACTCTCTCTTCTTCCATGGCCGCCTCTATGACTCTCTTTCTCTCTCTCTCTCTCTTCTCTCTTCTCTCTTCTCTCTTCTCCAATTCATGCATTGTTCGAATCCCCCAACTGAAACCCTAACCCTAATCCGCCGCCCTCACAATCGAGAAACCCCCCAAATATTCCATCAAAAAGCTGGGGTTGGGACTCATCAATGGCGGACAATGGTATTTTCTGTGAGTGGAAATTTTCGTTACGTCGTAGGCAAGTTCTTCTCTCATTCATTCAGTTATTCATTTCCATTTCGAGTTACCAGTCTATTTGATCAATTTTCATATAGATATATCTCAAATTAGGGCCATTATAACTTCGATAAATTTTCAAATAAATATATTTTTACTTAGTTTGAAATTATATAATTATAGTATCTCTTATTTGAGACAATGGTAGTAGTCGAATCTGCAATTTCACCATGTTCCCCCAAATTCAACCTTTTCCAAACTCAAAAATTAGGGCTTCAATTTCAGATTGGAAATCCTACATCAAAATCTCTCTCTCTCTCTCAAAATTAGGGCTTCAATTTCAGATTGGAAATCCTACATCAAAATCTCTCTCTCTCTCTCTCTCTCTCTCTCTCTCTCTCTCTCTCTCTCTCTCTCTCTCTCTCTCTCGCTTCTCCCTTTTATTTTATTTTTTGTCTCGAAATGGTTGCCCCTTTTGCAAACTCACATTTTCTATCTATCATATCCCAGTGTGCAGTTGCAATGATAAGGTACTTATGTTATGAACATTCATGTATATGTGTTACCAATATGGCCTGATATTTAACTTAATCTTTTATTCTTTTACCGATTACTGTCAATCTCTCTCCCTGTACTTTATATCTTCTCTCTTCTGGATGCTACATCGTTTCCACCGAATGAAGTTGCAGAACAGGTGTTTGTATCTTCAATTCAGTTATTCTCTTCTTAATTCGAAATTCTCTTATTACATTGACGTTTCTCACCGTAATTCTTATGTTGCTTTTTTTTTATTCCTAATCTTACAGGCATTAGGGAAAGAGATTTAATTATTGTTGTGTTTATAGATACAGAAAAAAGGGATTTCAATTCAGTTCAGGAATCCCATCGTGCAGGTAACTAATCAAGTATGGGTGTCACTTTTCTATTGTTTGATTTTTGTCAATCTACCTCAACTTCTTCCTATTTCAATATTTTAAATTTGTGTCCTGGTTTCTCACTTTATCTGTTTGTTTGTTTTTTTTTTTTTTTTTTTTTTTTTTTTTTTTTGCAGGAGAGTGTGTTTGTAAACTGTTAATTGAGAGGTTTGTGTTCCTGATTTTTTACTTCATTGTTATCTTTCTTTACTCCAGTCATTGAATGATTATGTACAATTGTTATTGATCAAATTTTGTTGCCCTTTCGTTTCAAGTCCTTTTGGTTCACTTGATTACGATTAAATAAATATTATCATATGTGCCCCAGGTGTCATGTGAACATTACCAAATTTTTTAATCTGATTCGTGATATATCGCAGTGGATTTTAGCATTATCTCAATGAAATAAGTTCATGTTTTTACTCTGATTGGGTTTGATCTATGCCGATTTTAGAGTGTAATTATATTTTCTTGGGCTCATAAGATCTGAAATTAGGAGTAATGGTATGCTTGAATGTTGCGGTGATAGGCTTGGCTTCAAGGGCTTCTACATCCAGCTCATTGTACCGAGACGAGAATCCCAATAAATAGGGGATTTGATTTACGAGATCACTTTCCATGTCTCGCTGCTTTCCATTTCCGCCTCCAGGATATGAAAAAGAAGGCTAAAGCTATGAGGATAACTTGCTAATTAAGGTTTATACTTAATTTACGTAATCACATTGATTGACTTTTATGTATAGCCTGGTTATGTTCTCTCTTTGGTTCAAATTTTTGGCTCAAATGTGCATAATATGTAGCTAGATGCTTCTACTATTCTAAATTATGGTATGAAATTTGATTGGGAATTTTGACCTATGAGTTAAGAACCAGTCAATCAAGGTGGTATTTTTCTTTTTTCCTTTTCCAAGAAAATTTAGGGATTTAATTTTAACCACTTTTGGTAGCATATAAACATAAGTGCCTGTAATAAACACGGTCTAAGATTGAAAATGTAAATATGGTGATTAGCAAAGGTAAATTAACTTCACTTGAAAAGGGACACCCATTTTGGGACATATTATTTTCTTGGAAAATGGATGTGATTTTGAGGGAATGTCGTGAAGCTTAAATAAAATGGCCATTCATAAAGCATTACAGTTCTTGAATTGTTGATCAGTTATCCTCACTCTTTTGGTTGAAGTTACTTAGAAAATAGCTTTTACATACTTCTGAACACCCTGTGTTTGTCGGCCTGTACAGAATTGCCAAGCGTCGACAAAGACACATGGTATTAGACACTAATACCCTCAAAATCTAAGGCACGAGGAAACAAAATTATATAAATGTACTGGATAGATGACGATAAATATTTATAAGAGCTTTGACGATTACTGTTATCGAGCATATCTTTGTGTGTAATCGATAAAAGTAAGTTGGTGTCATAACAAGCAAATTCCTGCTGTATTTCTAGAAACTGTAGTTTGGTGTTCTTAAAGATGTTCACTTTTGGAAAGGAGGGTGTACTTTATTCTATCACATTGTTTTAACTATTTATCTGAAAATTTATCATTTGTGTGCATCATTTTCATGGCCTTTGGTCTCTACTCTTTTCTGGCATCTCCTTCAACTTTTGAGTTTGTTCCTCTATTTATGGTGTCGAAGGCTGAATGCCCATCAAGGCCAAAAAGGATCTTTCAGCACCCAAATGCACGGTGTGTTAGCGAGAAATTAATCAAAGAAACCATGACAAGATAAAAGTTAGTGAGCTACTTATCTAATAGGGTACTCCAATGCGTGTTTGGGAGCCTCTAATTGAAAGGGATATGTGTATGATAAGTGAGGCTCTCTGGGTGTACTTTGAGCCTGGTTGCACCTTCAAGAACCGTCTTTTTGATTGCTTTATTTGATCCAGAACGTCGGACATAAGTAAATTGAGTCTGTAATAATTTAGACATTTGTAGTCCATTTTCTCTTGGATGAAACTATCCTAAGTTTCATTATGATGTACACATGCTATTTATTTGCTGGTTTAAGTTGTTGGCTAACATCTGCCTCGGGAATCAGAATATCATTACATGTGATTCCACATTGTACCTATCAAATTTGTAAATTTGCTTTATAATGCCAATATATTTTTGTTGACCGCATCAAATTTAAAAGTCTTTAGTTATAGTAATTTTCTTTATTTTGTTTCTGCAATTTATCATACACTGTTAGTAGATTTCTTGGATTCATTCTCTTATACTACCTATTTACTTTAGTAATTCTTTTTTGGTTCATGTATTTGCCAAAGTGTTTTTGTTCGTGCGTTTAACGCACGAGTATTAGACTAGTTATTTATAGTGCAATAAATCTAGTCCTAGGTTAATAAGAATTCATTTACAAGAAATGACTTCTTTCTTTCCATTTAAGAGATTTAGCACAATTATGAAACAAAATCTACCTAATATTACTGTTGCCCGACCAAAGTACGACTGTGCTTTATGGTTTGAACGACCGTGTAAAATCATATCGGAGAAAGCAAATTCAGCTTCAGTGACACGATCGTGTCAGTGCAATTTTCCAATTTCTCGGCCTCTTCTTGCACATTGAATTGAACCCTTTCATGAGCTTGTTCTTGATTATAACTCTAACCCCAACAGAGGCCAGCAGTGGAGGTTTAGGGAAGGTTGATCGGTTGGTGGAGAAGGGGTGGGGCGAAGAAAGCTGAAGAAGAGGTAGGGATTTTATGGTTGTGTTTTATGAAATCACTAGTACATGCCCGTGTCCAAGGACACGGATTTTTTTATTTATTTTTTTTAATTAAAAAAAAATTTTTAAGGGCAAAATGGGATAGGGACAAATGTATGAGGGTAAAATGGGAAAAAACCCATTTGAAACTATTCATTCAACTGTTCACCCATTCTACCATTTATACTATAGATATACTCCATCCGTCCCACGATAATCGGCAAAAAGACCCCTTTTGGACGTCCCACAATAATCTGCACTTTCCTACAATGGAAATGAGACTCACTTCTCTCTACTCACAACCATTACCCACTTACTCCACTTTCTCTCTCCTATCCAACCATCTATACTCACAACACATCATCTTTTTAACTTTTCTCCTTAATTCCCGCACCCTCCCAAAAAGTTCATATATTCTTGGGACGGAGAGAGTAAGTTAGGAGTTAGGATGTATATATGGGAAATGGAGCTGATTGTAAATCAAAATTCAATTTACAGGCCCTTCATATTTTTATTTTTATTTTTATTTTTTTCTCTCTCTCCCTCAACCAGCATTCAAACCCTGAACCATACGCTAGAAAGAAACATTTTCTACACCAATAGGCCAAAGTTCGGCCGGTTTTATTTTTATTTTTATTTTTAGGGTATAAATTTTAACATTTTAGAATTGTACCCCCATTTACTTCGCCCTTCATATTTTTATTTTTAATATTAGGGTATAAAGTTTAACATTATAGAATTGTACCCCCATTTATTTTTGCCAACTTAGCAATTTTATGATTTCCTCCCTAACCAACCTATTTAATATTTCATGTCATCCTTTGTTTGTATTCTGCCTCACTTCAATATTTACATGGACTTTTTTTTTAAAAAAAATTCCCTTTAACAAAGTCCAACTAAAAAGCCTAATATATTAATTCGATCACATGCACCAACCACAGCTTGTCTAAATACCATAACTGATAGTAACTGAAATCTGACCTGTTAACAGATAATACTCCTATTAGTATTATGATATGAACAACAGACTAACTGAATAAATCTAACCTCCTCCATTTAACGACACTTAAAACACTCCTACCTATAATCATGCAGGAGGTACAACTGTTTTCCAATGTACAAGCAATGCCCTTATTCAACTGTCATCTGAATGAAAACCATTGCCATATACCCTCCTCACCTTGTTAATCTTGCATCACACAAATCTGTACAAGAGAAAATTGAAGAAGATTATCAGAAATTCATGTCGAAAAATCATTCATGAAATAGCAACACAATCATTTTCAGATATTTTTTTCAAATGAGCAGACCAACAAATATGGAAGATAATCCCGCCGAATAGGACGTAGATAAGAATGAGATTAACAATATCCGGACAACATATCTTCTTTTCACAGTTTCTATAATACCCTAATCGTTTCTATACAAGACTAGATAGCAAGATCCACAATTTGTCAATTTCACATACAGTAAAACCATTTTGAATGGTTATCGCATTCCCTAGCAGTAAATCATAACAGTCACCAAGAAAGTTTACCCATTTCTGAAACAAGTGGCATTTTTTGTCTCTGTAAAACATTTTTTTCTCCGTCCCTATTTAGGATAAACAGTTTTAAGGAAACTGGAAGCCATCGGGGTTAGGATAGGCATCCTCTTAGGTTTAGGATTGCGGTTAGCCAATTGTGTGTGCCATCGGTTTAGTATAATAAGAAGAATATATGTGTTGCTCTCTTTCCCTTTCTGCTTCTCAGTTCACTCTCTTTCCTCTTTAGTTACGTTGTTGTTGTGTTCATATTACTGCAACTTAATGAAGAAAGTACCAAATTTCCTTATTAATTGCTTCTCTCATACATTACTTTACTCAATAAGAATAATCAATGAAATACAATAAGTTCCAATGTAAGGGTAAATTTGGGATTTAAAAACATTTTAGCCCAAATGTGACGATTATTATGGACCAATTTTTGGGTAGACAGTTTTTTTTACAGGAGGGAGTAACATGGTATCACAGCCAAAAGGAATCAAGTGAAGGATTTGTACACATGGTTTGTATGCCTTGGTAAGACGAGCCTAGGAGTCGACCAACATACCACAGAATTACCAAGTACTCCTACCATCCCAAAAGGAGAAGCGCCTTTTGACAAGTCAAACATTTTAAGGATGTAACTAACTCGATTGTATCTACATGAAATTGAACTAAATATTTCATGGAGTGGATAACGAGCGACCGGTGACAGCAGGGCAAGACCCTTGGACAAAGATGTAGGGGGGTCAAGCATAGCTGGATATGATTGGTAGAACATCCTTGGACCAAAAAGATTGATTAAGCATGGAAAGATAATTATTACATGCAGTTAGAGTTTACTAATATGTCTGTTTTCAACTTATGTCAAGGTTATTATTGTTGGTTTCTTGCACGAGCTGGATCTATGCTCCAAATTGAGGGATAGTTAAAATAGTTGGAATCCTATTATTGGGTTTAAGATGGGAATATCTTAGGTTTAGGTTAGCCTATATATGTGCCTAGATCACTTATAGAAGAAGCGAGAGTAACATAATTGCACTCGTATTATTTGCTCGCCCTTTCTACTTATTTCTCTCCTTTTCCTCTAGTTATCCTGTTCTTCAACAAACTTGCACCTACAAAACATAGTACTCCGTATAATTTAATGATGCACTCAAGAAATTTTATATACATTCAAGACTGAGAAGAGCAATGCTATCGAGATTATGCAGATTATATGTCATCAATTCATTTTTCCAAAAAAAAAAAAAAGAGATAAATAATAAAAATCCCTTCCAAGTAAAAAGGAAACTACCAATCTTACTTTCGGATGAAGCAAAAATCATCTTTTCATCACAGAACTTTAGGCCAATTTACAATGTTCTCATTGAACTTTTATTTTTTACAATGTTCTCATTAAACTTTTCATATTTTTACAATGTTCTCATTCCGTCTATAATTTTGCTAAAATGTCAACAAAAGTCAGTTAAATGACCTAATGTGAAAAACTTTCGTGAGGTCACGTGCGAGGTTAATGGCGGGTGATTTATCGCCCATAATCTAGTTAGCGTACATATCAGTAAATTGATTAAAAACTTAACGAAAGTTAGTCACGTGAGGTCACGTGACTGACTTCCGTTATGTTTATAGCGAAATCATGAACGGAATGAGAACATTGTAAAAACATGAAAAGTTCAATGAGAACATTGTAAATTGGACTAAAGTTCAATGAGAACATTGCAAGTTCTAGCATTAAACCTAGTCAACAAAGCCCCAGGTATCCCCGCCTTGTACTGTATTGCTAACAGAAAGTTAACATTTTAACCAAAAACAAATACACAGACAAACAGAAGGTAAAGATCTGTTCCCTGACTGAGTAAAAGCTTGTTGTTTCCAAATAAAAGAATCAGAATTCCACACACACACACACACATAAAGAGAGTACAAACTAAGAGGTGAAATCAACACAACCAGGCAAATGCAAACAAACCCCAATGCAAGGAACTTATTAAAGTTGCATCAAGGTAGGAAGGCATCCTGCAGAGCAACATAAATCTTTACCATGCAAAAATTATGGAGATACTCATTAACTAAAACAAACTACTTAACCATTTGACATTTACACAAAGTAAGAGAATTTTGGTTCACACCACCTCAACTGTATAATGGAGATTTAGCTGACTGCTTCCTCGAAAACTAACATGCACTATGTGGGTGACATGTAAGACAAATTTGCAAGTACAACGGTTACTACTTAATTGAGATTTGTACTTGCTAATCGGGCCATCTGTCCACAACATAGAGCTCCTTATAGACCAGAGAAAACCTAACTCATGATCAACCAAAATAGCAGATATTTAGAAAACATATATTCTAATATTTCATAAGTAATAAGGAAACAAACGTTCCAAAAGCTTGCAAGTAGTTGTATCATTTAAATGCCATCGCAAAGATATGGATAAGGCAACAAAGGGTGCAGCATAGATAGCAATCTAAATATTTCATTAGCTCCATAAGATAGAATTCTTAAATATTTATGTTGAAGGCAAACCTAAACTTGAGAATATTCCCAAACGTATAAGCATCTGAAGAGGAAAGTTTATGAGCTTTTGAAGATAAATCACAACAAGGGGTAACTCACAAGCTAAAGAAATCCAGTAATGTTTATATAGAATGAAAAATAACAGACCTTACCCAACTAAGCCAACTAAATCATGTCCTAGGAGAATGTGCATCATCAGAACCATTTCCGGAGGAACTGTCGCTGCCAGCATCTGTATCAAAGTATAGTAAAGAGAGAGCATAATGAAGTGGTATAAAAACCTAAAGCACAAGTACAGTACAAAATCCATAATTACCACTTGAAGATGATCCAGAATGGCTGTTTGAGCTGCTTGACCTATCTGATTGAGCACCTTGCTTTTCCGCTTGATCCGGAGATAGAGAAGAAGTCTTTTTTCCATCTGCGGAGGGTACAAGCTCTGACATTATCATATAGATTGCCAAGATTGCCATGATTAACGAAAGTCTTCATTAAACAAAATGCCAACTTGTCATGAACAAAATAAACATTTACCTTTTTCAGCTTCTATTGGAGGCTCTACCACAACTGGAGCTGGGTTCTGAAATAGCAAGAAGAAAGATTCATTAATCAACAAAAACCTTCCTTGGGGTGGAAGGATACATTTGAGGTGAAAAAACCAAAAACGGTAAAAGCATTCACCTTATCTTGGACGTCTTCCTGAATTTCGGGAGCCTCTTGATCACCAACTTCAGCTTTTCTCTTATTCTTGCTTAAACTCTTCTTGTAGTTTGTAACAAACCTATCAAGTTCCCAAAGAGTCTCAGTATCAAAAGTATCAATATCAACTTCAATCTCATCATCATGTTGTGAAAGAGATGGATTCCTTTTCTTGATAATCTGGACAACATTATCCAACTTTTCAGACGGTAAACTCTGCAGGTCTGTGCTAAGTTTCTGTTTTTCATCATAAGTCATCTCTCTTTTATTAGGATCTCTGGCCTTCGGCTTCTTTGGAGCTGGAGTTCTACCTGTATGAGGAACGTTTGTTTGTTTTGGAGTTGGATCAACAGATTGTGACGTTGATTCTGACTGATCTAAGAGCCTACTCATCTCCGGTAATACCCTCTGAGGGGCCTTCTTCGACTTTGGCGTAGGCAAACTGACTTCATTATCTACAGAAAGCCTCATCTTTCGCATATAATCAGCTTCTATTAGCATCCACTTATCCTCAAACATTTTCAACAGCTGCTCCGCCATTACATAAACATCTTGCCCTTTAGGGTTATACGTCATAGCATTTTGAAACGTGAGTCTCACATCGTCGGCGAATTCTCTTGGAGACTTGTATAAATTCTTATCTAAATTAGATTTCACAGTACCCAAATCCATAGGATGCTTAATGATGTCGAAATAATCATGCAAACCAAGATTTTTGGCATCAACAGGCTTATTAAAAACCCACCCATGCTTGTGCTTCATCATTCTCTCAAGCAAACCACTACAGCTCTTTAACACTTGAATAGGAAACATGCCCACTTCACCTCCTTGCTTCTTCCCATTCGACTTTGACTTCTTATTGCTTTCCGATGACGAAAATCTATCCTTAGCAAGAAGAAAGTCGGACTTGCGATAAAGTGGGTTCGCTTTCGGCGTCCTCTTCTCTTTATCTGCATTTCCACCCTGACTATTCTCCAACACAGATATACTCAGTTGGTTCAAAGGCCTCGATTCTCGGACCCCACCTGATGCTACCTCCAATTGAACCCCCCCGGCACCGCCACCGCCGCCACCAAGTTCTCCCTGACTTATAGGACCCCCTTTACCCTCAATCTTTCTAACCAATTTCCTAACCATATCAAGCTCACCTTCTAGATTCCTCCTAATTTCCATCATCTCCTTCTTTGACCTCGAAGATAAATGAATAACGACCTGGTTTTCCTGTCTACTAAAGCCAAACTTGCCCATTCCTTTCCCACTACCCAAAGACCCCATAACCACAACCTGGCTCGAAGAGTCGTCAGAAGCTAAATCTAAGCTAGGATCTGTTTCCCCAGCTAAGGGTTTACCATGTGAATTTCTACCACTGTTCTTTTCGTTCCTAATACCTTTAAATGACTTTCTCGAATAAACTTTGCTCTCACTCAGATCCATACACCTAATCTAACACCCTTTTCAATCTTCTTGTATAAACACAAATACTCTTTTCAATCTTTCGCAAAACACAAATACCCTTTTCAATTTCTTCCAGTTTCATACATGATTTCACAAGTTCAAACCCTAAATTGCAAAACCCTAATCACATTATCAAAGCTGGGTTTCAAAGACATACCTTTCATACTTTGATCCTCCTCCTCTGGCTCACTTGATCAATCACTCCTCGCTTCTTCTCTCTCTCGATGTCGATTTCTCTCTCTTTCCTTATCATTGCACCGATGACAGAAAGACTGCACTTTTGACGCGTTTGAATAGAGCGTGTATGACACGTGTGGATCCAAGGGCTTGAGCGGCGTCATTGTAATGTGGGACCCACTAACCAACGGATAAGATAACGGGATGAGAGGAGCTCGATAGTTTTCTGCAAGTGTTTGGGTGGTTACCCACGCGTTAATGGTGGCGCGTGTTAGATGTATTCACCGGGTTATGGCCAGTAGTTGGGCTACAACAGCCGTCTAAACAGTCCGGCTACTTCTAACCGGCGAATACTTAGTCTTCAATACTCACTAATCGTCTAGTTGGAGGCTCTCAGAGATCTCAAATTCATTTCTTGGTATACAAAGGGCAAGTGAGAAGGGGTAAATTATAAAGGCAAATTGCAATTTAGGGCATGAAGTCGAGGCGATGTTCTCCAAATGAAGCCTCATATTTTATTTTTTTTGTCAAATCGGGGTCAATATCTAAATTTTTCGTCAAGTCAATTAAGGGATTTTTGATGAAATTCGTTAAAAACACAGTTAAGTTGCACTCGTCACGCACATGAATAACAGATTTGGTTAAATTGAATTGACACTAACTTTTAAGGGGTTAAATGACATATTTTATAAATAAGGGATCATAGAACAAAATAAATATTTTATTTTATTGAATTTTCTTTTTAATTCTTATATTATCATAATTTATTAAAAAAATTATCCAAATTCAAATATTTAGTTTTTTTTTAACAAAAATAATTAGTAAATTTAAAATATTGCAAAAAATAATGATAATAGTTAATATGATTTAAAATAATTTAAGATATTAACTATTATCCTTTTTTCTAATAATTTAAATTACTAATTATTTTGCTTCAAACAAATTATTAATTATTTTAGATTGAATAATTTATAAAATATATAAATAAAAATAGATTAAATAAAATAAATATTTAAAAAAATATGCTTGCCCAATTTATATTTTTTCTTAATCAAGTTTTTTTTAATGAAACACAATTTAACTAATTAAAATATATTAAATAATCTTTTCTTAAACACAAATAAAAATATATGGTATTGTTCAAAATTCCAACAACCATCATCTCTTTGAAATTCAAACTCACCACCATCTCCACCATAACCACCACCACCCAGTCACTACAATATCACACCCCCACCACCATAAACCCAACAAAAACAAAATCAAAGAACAATCATATTACAAATAAAACCCAAATCAACTTAAAATCAAATAAGTTCTCGTCTGGACTCTTTTTTTTTTAAACCTTCGTTTGGACTCGTTTGGTCTTTTGGCGAAATTGAGAGCAGAGGGATGAACGTCGACAGAAAGAGGAGGATCTAGACTCAGTTTTGGGTATTTGGAGCGTCGCCGGAGAGGGTGAGGTGCCTGCCGGAGAAGAAGATCGAAGGAGGTATGTGTGCCGGGAAATGTCGGACCGAAAAGGGGAAAGACGGAGAGAGGGAAAGGGAGACTTAGGCTTATGTGGGGGGCTAGAAACGTTGGCGGAAGTGGGAAGCCGAAAACGAGGGCGGCGGCGGAAGGATGAGAAGAGTGGGTAAAGAGAAAGGGGTAGGAAGGGCCTTCGGTGGGATTTGGAAGTGACGAGTGAGAGAGAGAGAGAGAGAGAAAGATGAAGAGAATATAAAAAAAAGAAATTGTACACCGACCCTTTAGTTTTAACAAATTTAGATAACAAGAAATTGTTAAAAAAAAACTAAACATTTGAATTTGGATAATTTTTTTAATAAATTATGATAACATAAGAATTAAATCGCCACTATGAGAATGTGAGAAAAAAAGGTTCCTTAGTTTCCTCTTAATTCTTTACTTAATTTTGAGTCATCACTATTTTATTTCTTGTAATATAGACCAAATTCAGATTGCATGGGTTTGGTGGTTAATTTATAGGATTGGAAGCTCAATGAGCACCAATCCTATCCAACCTAATGGTTGTTCTTGCTTTTGGGTATTTATTAGATTGTTTAAAGAATCAAATTAAGAAAAATCATGTAAAGGCATGTAAAGCAAATTAGTTTTTATTAGTTATTTGGGATGTTGGGTTAATGTGCTTCGAGGTCATCTCCATAATTTGAAGAGGCTCTAGGCTAACCCTAGGTTTAATGTTATTAAACAACTCTAAATTAGAGGAGGTGTGAAGAGGATATCAAAATATTAGAAGTTTACCTAGTAAATCTTTAGTTTCCAAGTGATAGCCTTGACAAAGGCCTAAGATCCTTGATTGAGGATGAAGATGGATGAATTTGAGGAGAGTTTTAGGAGAGTTTTGTGTGCTCTTTCTAGGAGAGAACTCAACAAAATTTTATTAGGAGAAGGACCAAAATAAGGAGGATGAACCTTGTATTTATATGAGGATATGACTTGCTCACCAAGATTAGGAGTCACAAGTAAGGTAAGAATCAATCTCGTGATTTAATAGGGAGTGAATCATTGTAGATATCGACCAAATCTTTCCTAATCCTGAATCAATAGAGTAAGGGTCAAGATAGAGATCAAGACGGAGAAGGAAAGTGAATTAGATCACATTCTGGAGAGTTTGTCTCGTATGAGACATGTAGTCTTGTACGAGACAAGCTTGACAGAAATACTGTTTTGCCTTCTTCAATTATTTCGTCAGTTAGTATGTCCAAAACAAACGAAGTTAGTCAGAATTCTAACAAGATATGACAAAACTAATGAGTCTTCATCAAAACTCATAGGCGATACCAATAGTAGTATTATCATGGATTATTGGTTTAGAATAGGGTGCCTACATATACGGCAAAGCGTCCTACCGCAACTCTTAAATTGTTACCATCCTAGAAGGCGAATAGGCAGCCTCTCAAACTTCATTCCAAGACAAAGGACGTGCATGGGAGGAATTAGGCCCTATATGCTATAAATACCCGACTGAGGAAGAAAAGCGTCATCATCAGTATCATCACTTTTGCACAAAGAGCTGATTATTTCGTGGAGATCCTTCAAGGACATTATACAACAAAAATATTCTTTCATCCTAGCCATATACCCATTGTAAGTAAGCATGTCATCACCAATTTTGACCATGGCTAATGTATCTAAATTCTCAAGCGAAGGGCTGGATTCAATGGCGGTCACAAAACTCAAACCATCAAATTTGACCATGCTCAAATTGGTGCCATCTAATAGTAGCCTGCCACTCACATCAGACCTTCGAGGTGCTCGATATTTCCTTACTCCATCAAACCCTGCACCGCATTATGTAAAGCTATACAAGGCTGGAGTCATCAAGCTCGATCATATTCACCCCCGTGTTATAGGGGAAAGTATTATTCATTGTATTAGGACAGTCGGGGCATTCAAGCTTGCCTAATTCAATTAACCCTTCCACTACTCTTCTCAAAATAGTGGAACTATATGTTGTGTGGCAATGATAACTATGAAAGCTACAATGCTTGGTGGAATTGAAGGGTGCTTTCAAATTCCATGGCCGATATTTCTTAAGAGGCTTGAGGAGACCTTGCTTTATCAGACCCTCAAAAACCTTGCTCACAGGCATTCCAAAGTCATCGAAATGATGATATTGTCTTGGAGTACCATTTATTTTGGGTGCTCCTTGACTTGAACCCTGACCGTTTCCTTGGTTACCATTCTGAATGATGTTCACTGTACCCGAGGCTTCCTTTCCTTTACCGGAAGTCGTTGCTGCATTTGACGTAGAAGCTCTAAAGAAATGGAAATTACTTGTGTTGGTAGCACCACCTTATGCATGAACTAAATTCTCGAACTTTTACCCCGCGTTCACTATTGCACACAAGTTGGGGTAGAATTGATGACCAATAGCTATTTCAGTTGCAGCTTCAAACAAGATTGAAACATTTCCATTTGTTCCTCTTCTATCAAAGGAGTCATTATTTAACTAGCTTCCATTACTACCATGATGGAAGAAATCTTCCTCTTGTAATAAAATATCTAGCAAGTGTACTAGTTATCGATATAGTAGTTTTTACAAGCAAGGGTCGAATCCAGAGTGACTTGGATGATAAATAAGTAAATTCAAATAATGAAAAAGTAACAAATGGTTTTTTGTTTGATTGTTTATTACTCTACAAATTTTAAGAATAAAATAATTAAACTAAGAAAACAAATAAAAGCAAGGAAGTAATCAAATTATCAAGGGATTCACAGATTGGGTTTCATGACTATCTTCACTCTATGCTATTTTAGTAATAAGGGGATCAATCTCATTTAAGGGTTCGTTCACTGAATCAAGGGTTGAAAGGTTTGGTGTGCGAATTGCAACTCTAATATTTCCTTTATATTATATTTTTCGCTAAGTCTATATAACATGCAAGAAATTCATTAAGTCCTTAAGAACAATTGAACTTATTCGGCTAAATGCTCAATTAAATCTAGGGCGAATGACATTTTGGGCCGCAAAGTTTAGTGGGTGTTCCTAAGATGGGCCCCATTCTATCACTAATTAAAATATATGGTCCAAAGTTCATACTATGTTAACGTTCCAGGGTTTTTAACCTATTTCGTTAGAAAAATCCGTTAAATGATCACGTGCAAGTCACGTGTCACTTAACAGAGGATGTTTTGGAACACAAATTCTTTCGTTGTTGTTTTAATGCAAATTAAATGAAAATAAATTAACCATATGGTGCCTCAAATGATTTATAACTTTATAAGATTCCAGAAATACCCTTGTACCCCAAAGAAAACCTTACCCCTCCTCTCCCCTCTCCCACACTCTCTCTCTCTCTCTCTCTCTCTCTCTCTCTCTCTTTCTCTCTCTCTCTCTCTCCCTCTTTAACTTTCTCTCTCTACCCCCATCTTTTTCCTCCTCTTCCAATCCACCCACCTCCATCACCTCACCCAACATCACCCCTACCTCCACCCTCCACTCCCCTCTCGCCACCCCAACCCTACCTACTGCCGCCGCCTTCTTTACCCCTCTCCCCCAGCTCCGCTCCACCACCTGCTCATGACCCTTCCCCTACATCAACAACTCTCTTTCTCCCTGACCCACCTCCAAATGATCCACATTCAAACAACAACATCTCCCTCTTTCTCTCTCCTTCCCCACCCCCATCCCTCTCCGATTGCCGTCATTTGAATTTTTGCCGGCCAAGACCTCCATTTTTTTGTCGAACGCTATTTACTCATCTTTTCTCACACTTTAAACTGCTCGCACCTTCATCTCACCTTAACTCTCATAGCCCAACCTTCAATTTTGAAACTTATGTGTTGTGGGCATAGACGTCCTTTGCCCTTCGTGATTTCAATCAAATGTCAGATCTGAGATGCTATGGAGTTCGAAAGTCAGGGTTTCCACATGAATCTTTAATTCAGTGATGATATTTAAATTTTAGTGATTTGATTTGATTTTATTTGATTTTATTTTATTTCAAATGGTGATGGATGATGATATTTGATTCTAGATTTATTCATTTTTTGAATTCTTGTTCTGAAATCTTGATGTTGGTAGTGGTTCTGATTGGAGAGAGGGGTTTGAGCTGATTAGAGGATGGTTGAGGAGGAGGAGGTGGTGGATATGGGTTTGTCTAGGTGGTGGAGATAAGTGGTGGTGGGTAGTTGGGGAGGAGGTTGAAGATGATGGGATTCAAAACAATTAGACCCCTTTATTTTTTTTATTTTTTTACCCTTTTAACCAAAACAATTATATTAATCCCTCAATAAATCAGTTGAGAGACAATATTGTTAATTTATTTTCATTTAATTTGCATTAAAACAACAACAAAGGAATTTGTGTTCAAAAAAATCCTCCGTTAAGTGACACGTGACTTGCACGTGATCATTTAACGGATTTTTCTAACGAAATTCGTTAAAAACCCTGAAACATTAACAGAATATGAACTTTGGACCCTATATTGTAATTAGTGATAGAATGGGGCCCATCTTATGAACATCCCCTAAACTTTGGGGCCCAAAATGTCATTCGCCCTTAAATTTAATCATCACAATAATGGTCAATGTATAAATCATCCATGATAGTGCAACAATTCATACCCTATTAATTTAAAGTCCAAAGGTATCTTATCATACAATTGAAACTTAAAAAAACTGTAAGAATATTGAGAGTAATAAGAACGTGATTGATTGAAAGAATTAAATCATATTTAGCATACAGATCCAATAGTCATTACATCCAATCCGTGAATTAAGAAGTTTAGCTACTAATCTCCATAACAATGAAAATAACTAATAAAATAAAGTACATAAAAACTATTACTTGAATCCTTGATCTTCCAAGAAAAGATGTCAAAAGAAGAGAAAAGATAAGATTTACATAAACCTAAAGTTATTAGATTTGTTCTATTAATAATAGCGTAAGGAGGTGTCAAAATTTTGAAACAACCGAGAAGTCCTTCACCAAATTAGAAACTGATTATTTCCTGGAGAGAGGGGGTGCAGCCGCCCCCTCATGGGAAGAAGGTTACATAGTTTCTGTAATTTTGGTGCATGAGCTCTCCACCTTGGGGTGCATAAGCTCCTCATGCTTCACTGAGTTGTACCTTTCTCGACAAACTTACTGAGGTTATAACTTCTTCATACTGACATCGATTGGGACGTGTCACATATCATTGGAAATCTCTCATCAATTACTATCCATTGGTTTTAGTTGAAAAAGGTCACATCCTTATTTCCTTTTGTTATATTCATATTTCCTCCTTTGCTGCTTCGCTCTTGATCGTTCCTTTTTATATTCTTTAAGACCATAATCAACAAGATTTCTTTCTATTTCATGTACTCATAAACACTCCAAAAAGACATTAAAACACTTATGATTGAGCATTAAATAAGTCTAAATGTATATCATTTGGATGGGTAGAAACACATATTTCAAATACCCCCAAACTTATCTTTTGCTCGTTCTCGAGTAAAACAATAATAAAATATGAATTAAAACTACTTTCTAAACTACTAAATATAAAAATAGTAAAAGCAAAATCTATTTTTGCGATGTTCAAATCATATAAAGGTTTGTTAGCCATATATGTCTCAGATCTTTACAAACACACATAATCTAGAAGAGGTATCATGAACATGGGATTACAATCACATTGATGCATCTATCTTGCAATTCTCCACCATAGTATCAAATATGAATGATTAATGGGTGATAATCTTCACCAAAACAATATATTTTATTGTGTCACTTGTGTCATGCTCTAAACCAAAGATAAAAAGATGAAAATTATGCGCAAGGACACTCATATGCATGTTTAACCACAACTGTCAACTCGGCTACTATTCAGGGATCAATTTTCGCTATATAGCTTGTAATGTATTTCAAAAATAGTGGGCTGGTTCACAATTACTATTGAAGGTAAGGACATACGAAGTCAAGCAAGTGAAACTAGAAAGTCTTCAACAAATATCCTCACTTGTGTGTATCTCTCCGCTCACCCGTTAACCCAATGATTCAACCCCAAACATAGAATTTTTCATACTTTCATTCAACGGATTTATCTCATTCCTTTCTTTACTTTGGTAACTTTGAATCACCACTTAAACATAAGGGGGAAAGGCTTTTCAGATTTTCTTCATCTTTTCATTTCCTTTGTATATGTAAAGATCACAAAAAATATTATGTACTAAATACTTTGCACATGCCCATCTTTTCAATACAATACAAGACCATTTTCTTTCTTTTGTGACCAATTTGCACTTAAGCCCTTGATATCCCAAGCATAACCCATAATTCATTCTCTAGTTTTACTTTCTTGAAAAGGTGAAAAAATAGTTTATAAGGGTAAAGGTAAGGTAATGTGGGTACAAAATGAAGGCGAATGGAGGTCTTTGATAACCTCTCACTTTTTGAGAGATTTACATTCTTATTAAATCTCAAAACGGGTTCTAACTGAAATTTCTATAAGTGACTAGAAAGCTAAAGGCTCACAATTTAGTTTCATAGAAAATAGCCATATATCACTTCTCAAATAGCCTAATTGATGTGTTATTGACATTCAACATGTTCTATGGACCCCGAAAATGCCAGAGTGATCCTATAAAGGTCTTCTAAGTTGGTAACAATGATCAAGAATATATTATGGAAGTGATAGGTGAAGTCATCATAATGCACATGTTTCAATGTAATCATATCCCCATATTGATTATAAAACCTAAGATTTAAAATTAATACACCCTCAAATTATCATAGACTTTAGTTAACATTCCAAAATTTGAAAAGAACATTTTTTTTTAATTTTTCTATTTTTTGGAGGGTGACACTATTACACTCCCCTATAAACCCACAAACTCGGAGAGATGCCTACCCCCAAACTCAAAACATGTTATATCCTCAATGTATAAGGAATTGAATAATGCCTTGGGTTCAAATGATGACATGACACAACAAAAAAATAAAAATAACGCAAAGTTAATTGTACCTAGTTGGGTTGCCTCCCAACAAGCACATTTGTTTAAAGTCGTTAGCCCGACTCTGACCCCACTTTTACTTGGGGTTGAGGTTGGCCTTTTCAGTTTCGGCCTTCGCTTATCAGCCCTTGGACCACCTCATACCTTCTTGGGGAAAAATGCTCACTACCTTCCATGCTAACATTCCTTGCTTGATAAACTCGGATGGCACCCAATGAACTTTTGTAACTTTCTGTTTTGCCCTTTTCTTCTTCTTTTTGGGCCTCTTTCCCCCAAACTTATTTGGTACCTACACATCAACAATTTTAGGAACACACTTCTCAAAAAAAAACTGACAAAGATGTTATCTTGATTAAAAATATTAGCAAATATAGAATCAAATATATAAAGAAAACAACATTCCTCTACTTGCAAGCATGACTCACTAGGTTTAGTCTCAACATGCAAAGGTGATACAATTGATGAAACCAACCTCTTGTGAATGTTGTCTAGGGGGCGATACGGCCCGTTACTCCTAGAGTGTTAGTCGGCTTTCTTGTTGTTAACCATGGGATAAACATCCGCATTATCCCTAGAATTCTCACCGCCATTCGTAATCCATTTTAATTCATCACTTTCATGCTTTACATGCTCACTCCCCCATGGTTCAAGAATTTCAAAATTATATTTGTAACCAACAAACTCTGCTATAGATGGGGGTCTTGTCAAACAATCCAACATGGAGAATCTAATATTCTCCCCCATCACAATCATTGAGATCCTACAATACAGGACATCTATCACAGAATTGGTGTTAAACATAAAAGGTCTCCCAAGTAGTATGGGAACTCCTAGTTTTTCACCATCATGATCTTCAATGGGCATTACATCAAAATCAACTACAATTAAGGCCTTATTTATCTGGACCACAATGCCTTCTATAATTCTTAAAGGTATTTGTATCGATTGATCAGCTAATTGAATGGACATTCTTGGAGGTTTCAAATCGGTTAACCCCAATTGTTTATAAATAGATAAAGGCATTAAGTTAACACTAGCCCCCAGGTCTATCATACCTCTAACCCTCAAATTCCCCAATGTGATTGGAATGATAAAATATCTGGGGTCTTTCATGTCACTTCCTTTTTTTCAAACTTCCATACAAAGGGGTGTGATTTTCACAACTTTGAGGAAGGGGGAAATCTAAATTAACACTAGAAAATACATCATGTATTACACCAGAATACTTTCTTCCTCAACATATTCATCACAATCAGAATCATTTAAGCAAAGAGAAGAAATAAATACATCCTCAATTTCATCACCTTCATTCCATATAGTCATAATTAACTTTTCTTGCTCTAGTGGGTTTTGAAAATTACCCTATTGTTGGCCTTGGGAGGACGCGGTCCTACTTTGCTCAAACTTCCCTTGTGGGGGTGGAGTGTGAAGCGGTTCAAATTGCTGATATTGATTACCTCCCCATGAGAGATTAGAGTGATTTCTCCACCCCCGGATTATAAGTGTTGTTGTAGGGGTTATTTTGAGGATGCTTTCGAGCATAATCATTTATTGCATGTGCCTCTCAAAATTAGAAGCAAACGGTGCACCACTAGGACAGACGTCAGTAAAAGACTATACAAACCACAAGTAGAACAAGCATCAAGAATAGCATTATTACTAGAAGAACACCACGTGTGCTTAGCATGTCAAGTTTCTTATTCAGTTATGCTATCTTCCTAGATATCTCATCACTAGCACTTAACTTATACACACCCCTCATATTACCCCTTGTACTCTTTTGTTGGGAAATGACACCCAACATCTCACATAGCACTTGAGTTTGTTGCGGGGTCTTGGCTCCTAAAGTGCCACCTGCCGCATTGTCAACCATGGTCTGACTAACATGATTTAGGCCCCCATAAAAAGTTTGGTTTAACAATGGTAGGGAGAAATTGTGGTGGGGGCACTAGACTAACATCATTTTAAATCTATCCCATGCTTCATGTAATGGTTCACCCACCTTTTGTGCAAATCCTATTATTTTTTGTCTAAAGTGGCCAATGTGGGATATGGGTAATATTTCCGTAAAAACGTGTCATGAATTTCGTCCTATGTTCTTATGGTCCAAGGTGTGAGCATCATTAACCTAGTCTTTGCATTCCCCTTCAAAGTGTAGGGAAAGCATTTCAATCTTATTTTCTTATAAATCACTCTCCCTTTACCAGATAAGTTTGAAATAGTCATCATATAATCATGCAAAAGGTCAAAGGCTCTTCAGATGGAAGGCCCTGATTATTGGGCAACATGGAAAAGTATTGACCCTTGACCACTAGATTCTTTGCTGCATCGGTCAGCACTATACATGACACAGAGGTGTCAACCTTAGGACGCAAAAAGTCTTGCATTGTTTGAGACAGTGGCACTGCCATCTCGGCATTCAGTTCTTCTTCCTCGGTGGAAGAGAACTCAGTCTCACTATCTAGGTCTGTTTCAAGGGGATTGCCCTAGTTAAATTCCAAGTTATTATGATGACCTAGTTTATAAATGTCATCGTTCAATAGCACCAAAGTAGAAATCAAAGAATGCTGACCAAGCATACACTACCTAAATTAACTTGTTTAATCACAACAAGTCTCCGGCAATGGCACAAAAAACTTGATGGGTGAAATTTCTCTCTCTTGTAATAAAATACCTAGTAAGTTCACTAGTTATCGATGTAGTAGTATGCACAAGTATGGGTCGAATCCACAAAGACTTGGGTGATAAACAAGTAAATTTAATTAATGAAAAGGTAACAAAGGGGGTTTTTGTTTGATTGGTTATTTATTGGGTATGCATTATTTAACCCTCCTTGCTTAGCTTTAATTTAATTGGTATCATAACCTCATTAATATTTCCTGGACTTTAGGACCATATAAAATGAAGTTTAGACTTCAATTTTTTTAGTATAGTCAAGTTTATAAAATAGGTTTTTCCTTAGGCTTAAAGACTGGCTCAACCGCATTGGACATGAGGTATCATGATAAGAGGTTTCTAGATTTATGCAAAACTGCAGTGCTTGGTTCAAACCTCACGTGCAGAACCTTGTCAACCGAATCTCACTCAAAAATGCAAAACACATTGTACTTAACCTCTTAAAGATCTACCAACCTCACTAATCTCATCCAATGATTGAAGACTTGAAGACTTGTACTATTTCTAAAAGATTAATCCATGCCAACAACATTGAATTAAATATGAGTTCAATCAATTTGTCTAATGGTCACTCAGAGTTTAAAATAATTTGAAAAGGTGACAGGGGTCCTTTAAAGATTTGAAGTTGATTTCCATATTTAAAGAAACCTTAGCATCTTTATCTTCAAACCTTCAAGAACATCCTTCCAAGCCCAGAAATCAAGCCTTTGTAACCGCATCAGATTCAATATGCTCTAAATCATTTAGATTTAAATAGCCTTAAATCTTGATATCATACACACACCTCACTTGATTAATCTCGTAGATTAATTCATTTGAAAAACACCAGTTCTAGTCTAGGATTTATTTTAAAGCTTAGATTTTAGATTTGAGTTTTGATTCTTGTAATCTTGTAAAACCTCCTCAATATCTAATACAAATCTAGTAGCTAGAAAATCCAAGACTAATCATCTTGGTAGTGGAGTAGATCATTTACGATTGAACCACCCCAAATCTTGTGCTCTTTATTTTCTGCATTCTTCACTTTGTTTTTTGTTTGTTTTAATTTGTTTTATCGGTTTGATTTGTTCAGGTTTACTGGAATTGTGAATTGTGTTTGTGTTAATCATTGTCAAACTGCATTTTAGCACTTTATCAACCACATTTTTTAAACCTCACTTTCCATAATTAAAACTTCAGTTGTACATTTTATAAACCTCACTAGCGGTTTTGATACATTGTAAGTCAAAGTTTGTAAGCAAGCGATTGCTTTTGCAAAAAGGGATTAAAAATTTATAACTGCTATTCACTCCCCCCCCTCCTCCAGCTGTTTTTATACCCTTGTTGTCCCTTTGAGACCAATATTATTACTCTACTAATTGCAAGAAGAAATAATTAAACTAAGAAAACAAATTAGAGCAAGAAAGTAATCAGATCAAGGATTCACGAATTGGGAATCACAACTATCTTCACTCTATGCTCTTTTAGTAATCAAGGGATCAATCTCGTTAAAGGGTTCGTTCACTGAATTAAGGGTGAGACGATTGGTGTGCGAATTGCAAACCTAATATTTCCTTTATATTATATTTCCCGGTAGATCTATACAACAGGCAAGAAATTTATTAAGTCCTTAAGAACAATTGAACCTATATCCTTTTGACTAACGCTAGGTTCTCAATTAAATCTAATCATCACAATAATGGTCTTTATATAAATCATCAAGGCTAGTGCAACAATTTACACCCTATTAATTTAAAGGCCAAAGTTATCTTATCATACAATTGAAACCTAAAAACAACTTTAAGAATATTGAGATTAACAAGAACTCGATTGATTGGAAATATTAAATCATATGTAGCATACAACTCCAGTAGTCATTACATCAAATCCGTGAATCAAGAAGTTTAGCTACTCATCTCTATAATAATGAAAACAAGTAATAAAATTAAAAATATAAAACATGGTACTTGAATCCTTGTTCTTACAAGAAAAGATGTCAAAATAAGAGAAAGAAAATAATATTTACATAAACCTAACTTTTATTGGAGTTGTTATATTTATAATAGGGTAAGGAGGTGTCAAAATTTGAAAACAACCGAGGACTCCTTCACCAAAATAGAATCTGATTATTTGCTGGAGAGAGGGAGGTGTGGCCACCCCCAATAGGGGAGTGCGTCCGCCCTCTCATGGGCAGAAGGTTACATTGTTTCTCTAATTGTGGTGCATGTGTGATCTACCTTGGGGTGAGTGCGATCCTCATATTTCGCTGAATTGTACCTTTTTCGGAAAATATTCGGGGGTCATAATTTATTTATACGAACTCCGATTGGGATGTGCCACGTAACCTTGGAAATCTCTCATCGAGTACTATCCATTGATCCTGGTCACACAAGGTCACATCCTTATTGTCCTTCTATTATTTTCATTCTTTCCTCTTTTGCTACTCCGCTTTTAATCATTCTTTTTTGTATTCTTTAGGACAATAATCCACGACATTTTCCTTCTAGTGTATGTACTCATAAAAACTTCAAAAAGACATTAAAACACCCAAAGTTGACCATTAAATAATTCTAAAAATATCAGTTGGAAGGATAGAAACACATCCATCACACCTCTCGTAAAACTTACTTATAGTTCATCATTCCGTTGTAGAATACTCTGCAAGTCACTGCGATTTCTCTGCCACTCTAGATTTTCACGGTACATTTCAAGATATACTTCAATAATTTATTCCCAAGTAACATGAGGTTCCGGCTCCACACTCAAAAACCACTTCAATGACATTCCTTTGAGAGTAAGATGGAAATGATCTGCCATTATCTCTGGGTGCAATTCTTGGCACTCATAGCAAGAACGTAGCTATCAATACGAGTCTTTGGTCAAGATGTCCCATCAAATTTCTCCAAATTAGGCATTCGAAACTTGTGCGGTAGATCATCACTTTGCTTGGATCAATGGCTCAAGTCAAGGAATTGTTGGTACTCATACCACTAAACTTCTCCTGCATATGTTTCATTTGTCCCATCAATAAAGTCACATACGGGTCAATCGAGGTACCCAAATTGCTAGATCCTGGGGATCGATTTGCATTCACTAGAGGAGTGACAGTAGGAGCTATACTGGTGGAGGGAATAACTGTTCGAACTTCTTGATGGGGCAAGTAAGTGTACACATGACCGTAACCACCGTTATCCATCGGAATATAAAACGAACCCGAAGTATAAGCATGCGAACCAAAGGACATAGGTTTGTGAAACTGATAAGGGACCTCATGAAATCTAGTAGGCAAGGTTGGAGGCGACAAACATGTAGTGGTTGGATAGCCATTCATTGAAAAGTTTTTCAACTCAACTGGATATTGCTGATTCTGAGGAGATAGAGTGAAACCCAAAGGATACTGCAGAGATAGAGACTGAGGACCGGTAGGAGCAGATGAGGAAGGTCCATAAGAATGCTGGACTTGTAAATGACAGTATTTAAAATGCAGTATCGATGGAATCAAACGATCCAGAATTGTAAAGTACGATCGACGAGCCAAACGGCTCGGAATTGTAAATTTGCATAAAAGTAAATGACGATCGACGGATCAAATGATCCAAAATTGGTAAATGACAGGAATTTAAATGACGTTCGACTGATCAAACGATCCAGAATTTGTAAACGACATAAAAAGTAACGGAACGGGGCCGGAATGTCGTTTTAACCCGAGATTACTTCTCTTACGGGAAGAGAAGAGGATCTAGGGGCTAAAACGTATCGGACCCCGTTAGACGGAGACGTCTACATTTCAACAACGTCGTTCGAAACGGTTGTAGCGACTGGCGCGCAAACCGAGACGGATCGAGAGTTTAGAGAGAGAGGGAGCTACCTATGGCTAGGGTCGGCTCCTTTGGCTCGGGGGACGTATACGGGATACAAAAAAGTGTTTGGAACAGTGTTTTGAGGTGGCGGGGGTCATATTTGATCAAAATACAGAGTTTTCACACAAATCGAGGTGAAATGGGGGCTCGGGAAAGGTGAAGATCAGTTTGGGGCGTGGCTTTGGGAGGAAAGGGAATAATTTTTGTTGTTGTTTTTGGCTTTGACAGCCTCTGTATTTATAGGTAAAATTTCAGGATAAGTCCGGACGGACTGAGGTTGAAAACCAGGGGGTTTTATGAAACTTTGGAAATTGGAGGGACTTGCTGGCAATTCTGGATTGTCTGCAAAAGAGTCCGGCCGGACATAGACTGCATACCAGGGGTATTTTAGTCTTTTCACACTGATTTTTGATTGATGTTGATGAGGGAGCTGTGGCATGCATGCCAAGTGTCCCTGTGACTCACCAGGTTATGGGAATTCGTGCTATTATCCCCGGTTTTGTCCGTTTTTAAAATATCAGTCCGGAAAATATCCGAAATGCCCTCGGAAAGTGCCAAAAAGTGCGTTTTTCAGGGAAAGCTTTACTTTTACGTGCGACGACGTGTGTTGAGTACGCTTTGACGTTGGGATGCACAGGGCAGTCCTGGGACATCTCGTTGGCTTGGGAACGGGGAGCTTAACGGGTTTCGGTTAACCTGGAGCGGGTCAGTTAACGGATTCCGATTAACTTTCTAACGGATTTTGGCGATCCGTATTTGGGTACTTACAGTTATCCCCTCATCAACGTCACTTCCGAATGAGGTGGGGTCGTTAAAAAAAGATAAGGATCCAAATCGGGGTATGCCTTACTTTAAAAGACCTGGGCGGTTAGCTGGATGGACCCTTTGCGAAAATGATTCCTACGTATCCCGAGCGGGATCAACCCGATCGTAGTTCGTAGGTGCAAGGAGCCGTGCGTGGGGACCTTAACCTGAGAGAGACTGTTGTGAGGCATCTAAACCTGAGTGAGACTATTGTGAGGCATCTAAACCTGGGATGTCTGAAACCGTTGAGGGCGTGTGGCGCCTCAGATCGGAGTTACTGGAACATGCGAGGGCGTGTGGTGCCTCAGACCAGAGTTGCTGGAACATACGAGGGCGTGTGGCACCTCAGACCGGAGTTACAGATACTTTCGAGGGCGTGTGGCGCCTCAGAACGGAGTTGCGAGGATGCGTTTATCCTGAGACGAAGGCCTTCGTGCCTTGAGTATTGGACTCATGATGACTGCCAGGTTTATCCGCCGGGGATAGGGTAGCAATGATGGGAATGGTTGTGTTAAAATGGCATTATTAACAACACGGAAGGATTGACGTTCTAATGACGGGGTTAGGAACGGGATGTGGTCTCGGGAGAGACTGACACATTGCTGGGGAAAAGCATCCAGAATTTTGATGAGGTCAGTTAGGAACTGAGGGTTATTGACATTTTCTTCTTTAGACGGATAGTCTTAGAATCCTGTTGGGGAGGAGCGTTCGGGCTGACGGCGATGGCCGAATAGGGATTGTTGTGCGGGCTTACCTTGATGGCCGATGTAGTGGGACGATCGGGCTTACGACTGGCGGCCGAGGAAGTGAATGTTGGTGAAAACCAATGGGAATTTTGACGTCTGGAGACGGAATTGTGACTTGATTGTCCGAAGACAGGACTGAGCGTTTGAATGTCAAACGTCGGTTTGGGGCGGAAATGGGCGTTTGAATGTCAAACGTCAACTTGGGATGGAAGTGAGCGTTTGAATGTCAAACGTCGACTTGAGACGGAAGTGAGCGTTTGAATGTCAAACGTCAACTTGAGATTTAACGTCTGGAGACGAGCGTTAGTGAAAACTAACTGAGACTTGATCCTCGGGGAATGGGGTGTTAGAAAGGTCTAACTTGGGGAAGATTTTACACTTTTGGGGGACAAAAGGGGTAAAATCAAAACTGCGAGAAGTTGAGGGGCCAAATTGGCAAGGAATCTTTTCTGCTGCAGAAAGAGTCCGGCCGGACTAAACCTGAAATTGACCAGGTTCATTTCAGCGCCGAGGTCGAGGCAGAATTGGCCATTTTCTCCATTAATTCCGACGAGAAAGAGAGAAAAGAGAGAAGAGAAATTTCCCCAAATTGTGAGTTTTGCACAAATTTGCGAGGGAAAATCAACATGGAGGGTGATTTGGGACCAATGGCTCGTCATGGAAGGACCGATAATGAAAGAACGCGGTTGGTGTGGACCATAATTTTAAGAATGTGCATTCCTTAAATGTTAGGAATTTGACTAGAAATGAATTAGGGATTTTGGTGCCCGGATTGGGGCTTTTGACTTTGCTATGCGCCTTTGTCAAAATTGACTAGAGTGTAGTTCAATTGACACTATGGGTAGATGACATAAAAATTTTGGTTGCAAAATTCCATGCCTAGATGTCTTTTCCGAATTTAAAGTAAGTTTAAATCGGGACGGAGTAAATTTTTGAAATGTTCGAAATGATTTGAAAGTTCCGAATTCGACGGAGTTTTCGAAATGTTTTGAAAGTTCCGAATTCGACAGAGTTTTCGAAATGTTTTGAAAGTTCCGGATTCAACGGAGTTTTCGAAGTGTTTTGAAAGTTCCGGATTCTACGGAGTTTTTGAAATGTTTTTTGAAAGTTCCGGATTCGACGGAGTTTTCGAAATGTTTTGAAAGTTCCGGATTCGACGGAGCTTTCGAAGTATTTTGAAAGTTACGGATTCGACGGAGTTTTCGAAATGTTTTGAAAGTTCCGGATTCGACGGAGTTTTCGAAGTGTTTTGAAAGTTCCGGACCGTTAATACTCCGATCGGGATGGAAATATTTAGGAAAATGGGAACTATATCTGTGTTGCATCATTTAGATATGCGTTCGTGCACTCTATTGATGTCGTTTCTGTTATTAACATATTCTTGCCGTGTTCACCTACAGGGGCGAGGGACAGTTGATGTTCACAACTTGAAGAGTCAAGGAGCCTTCGAGGCAGTTCGGGCGCTGTGGGAGATATTCCCGGACGAGGCTCAGGACGGAGAGAGGAGTCCACGACAGCTGGTGATTGACTCCAGTTTGGCTGAATTTATCAGCGCGGTAGCCGCGGTGGCTGGGACGCAGAGGGCGAGGTCCATGTACATAGCTCTGAGCGAGTACTGGTGGGATACAACCAACACTTTTCATTTCAGGTGGAGGGAGGCGACTGTGACTCCCACTGACTTTGCAGCTATCACTGGGTTGCCAACCTGGGGCAACACGCTGGTGTGGGTGGACGGTTATACCCCAGGGAAGTTGTCAGAGCTGCTGGGTTTCGATATTACCGATGCCAGGGGCTTAGGTATTTGGTACAGGCCGATAGAGAATCATCTGAGGAGGGGTATCATTGCTTACGAGGAGGGGTCCCCTAGGATGACCGCTGAGCGTCTGGCTCGAGGGTTCATATGGTTCGCGTTGTCAGCGACTCTGTTTCCTACTTCTGACACATCTTGTCATTTCCCGCTGCTTGGCTCATTGACGGATCTGGACGCCGTGAGGGGGTTTGCATGGGGGAGGCTGGACTGGCCGAGCTCTACCATGCCTTGGACAGGTTCTCGCGGGGAGAGGAGAACACCTTGTGTTGCTTCTCATTTGCTTTGGATGTAAGTTCCCGTCTTTTTCTCTTCCTTGTCTCATTTCTGTACTCGTATGTATCTGCTTTGTAGCTGACATAACTTTCCATTTGCTTGATGGGTCTGGTGCTTTGAGGTGTTCAGCCCGCAGCGGTGGGAGATCAAGGAGGCGTATCAGTCCTTGTTTCCTGCCATGTTGTCTTGGCAGAAGGAGGCGAAGAAGGCGGTGTCATCGAGAGAGGGTACTCGGGTGACATACGAGGAGGTGTCTCAGGCCCTGAGCCGAGAGTTCTCCAAGCGGATCCAGCTGACTTGGTGGAGTCGGATTGATGCTTTTGTAGTGCATGCCGCTGGGGATGTTACACGTCGGCGGAAGCTACTGGTGGGACTTCACTGTGACGCGATGTATCTGGGGGAGAGGGTGACCCGTCAGCATGGTCCGGGGTCCCTTCCTATGGTGCCGGTGGATCCACCTCCGCACATGCAGCATCCTTTATTGATACCGATGGAGGAGTTGAAGCGGTATAGACAGGGCGTGTTCTATACCGAGTATGTCATAAAGGGTGCCGACTACGACATCATCTTGAGGACGAGGCTGAGGAGCCCGCATGTGCAGCACAGGGAGGGCGAGGGTCCTGGATATCCCCGAGACTACCCGCTCTCACGCGCTAGGTTGGCGTACGAGGGGCTGGATGGTTCCCGTAGGCGGTTGGTGATCCCTATTTCGGAGGAACCGAGACCTCGGTACAGAGCGGACCCCAACGCTTCGGTGAGTGCCTTTAATTTTCTGCATTTGATAGTAGCATTCTGCAAATGTTGCATCTTTACTTTCTGTTTGTCTCTTGACGACTTTCCTGGTTTGCAGGTGTCTGGCCGTACGTACAATCAGGCCATGAGACAGTTGGATGGGTGGGCCAACTACACTAGGAGGCTCGTGGAGTTCCTGGTGTAGTTCCCGAAGAAGTGTGGCTGTTCATGAGCCGAGGCCGTCTAGGCCGAGAGGTTCGTCTGCTTCCACGGCTGGTGGAGCGGACTTTGCGGAGGGATTTGGCCAGTTCTCGGGAGGAACGGCGGGGTTCGGAGCTCGTCCTTCTTTGCCCTCGGGGCACGAACAGGGAGAGTCCTCGAGTTCGCAGGCGCAGAGGCGGCCTTTCGCGTATTCCCGCCTGGAGGAATTTGGAGATTACTTGTTCTCAACGGATCCGGCTGCTGCGGAGCAGTGCATCGAGTGCTCGGATGACGAGCAGGACTCCGAGTAGTCCTCTGTTATTGCCTTTTTTATACAAAATGTGTGTATTGTCCAGAAAAATTTGACTTGTATTTGAAAAGGTGCCCCTGAGGCGGAACCTGTATTTGGCACATCTATTTAGTGATTACCTTCTTTTTATTTTGGCAAATAAGCAAGTAGGTTGATCAAAAAATAAATAAAATGGAACATGCACAAAAATTTGAACTAGTCAAAATTAATGCCTATATGCACTGATATTTAATTAATTGCACTGTTGCACGAGCCCGGGGCGAAAGTGGTGTCAAGCTGGTTGATCGAAACCATGGGAGCACGCAGATTCAAGGAAGCTTGAACAGGGCTTGGTTTGGAATTGTTTCCAATTTGAGAGCAGCTGGCTGCAGAGTTGACCTAATCAACTCGATAAAGAGTCCGGCCGAACTGAGAACCAATTTCCAGAATCTTTTAAATTGCAGTTTCAGCTTTGCAATTTGTAAGAATTGCGCATTTGCTTTGATCAATCAGCTGAATTCTCTCAAAATTCCTGAAGGTTTTCTTTGATTTTTTCATGGCTCCATTTCCTAAGCTATCATCTCAGATGCAAGAGCGATACTTGGACAATTTCCAGTCGTGAGTACGGAACCACACGAGGCAAAATAAGGGTTTTTTCGAGGGTTGTTACGGGATGAAATCTGTTTGGGCTTTGAAGGAGCTCATGCCAGATTGGGATCTTTTGAGAGCCGCGGCTCATTTCTGGGATGTACGGAGGAATGTGTACAACTTCTCGTACAACGAAATCACTCCCACGTTCGAAGATTTCCGGGCCATTTTGGGAGGACCTGAGACGGAACAGCTAGTTCTTCCTTATGCGGGTGGCATGGCCACTGTTGAGAAGTTAGTGTCTCTGCTTGGTATCTTGGCTGAAGAAGCATACGGGATGCTTATACGGAACATAGATTATGTCGACATTTCGAGGCTGCCCGATAGGTTTGCTGGTGTTGAGGGGAGCATTTTTGCGTGGGACGCGTTTGCTCTGTGCGTGATTGCTACTTTGTTAACATTCACGTCCCTGGGTGTGTGCCCTCACAGCGTACTGGACCTGGTGAGGCAGTTCCGGAATGGAGGAGACATCGTGCCTTTGGTCCTGGGCGAGACGTTCCTGGGCATAGGTCGGATGGCGACCGGCAGCCGATACATGTGGGGAGGGAGTCCCGCTATGCTTACCATGTGGTTGAGGGAGAGGTTGCAGATGATGCTCGAGGTGCCAATGTCTTGTGAAGCTTGGTCCTTTTCTCGACGTCCTCTGGTGATAGGGGGCAATCAGGCTGAACTGGAGCTCTGGATGGCCAGACTCTGCACGCATCACTTGCGATGGTGGGTTCCTCACTGGAAGCTACAGACTTGTTGGACCGCTCAGGAGGGTCTTCTGGTTGTCAGAGTACCGAGGTTGTCCCAGACGTCTTTCTACATCAATCCTTGGTGCTGCGACAGTACGGGCTGGAGCAGGTGCCATTGACGAGTTTGAGTTATGCTACTACCTTCGAGGTAGGATCTCTGCTGATAGAAGATCCTTCGACGTTATTGCTCCTCACACGACTGTGGAAATACACGTCCTTTCCTGCCAGGGTTCTCTTTCACCGGAGAGGGGGCACTGTTCTGTCTATGCAGTATCTGAACTGGTACGAAGAGTGTATGGGGGAGACACAGATGGCCATCTCGTGGAGACAGAGTGAGCTGTTGGGTGTTGATTACCTTGATAGCTCGACTTTGAGGAGGGCCAAAGCGGGAGCTAACCCTCAGAATCGTACTGGGGACGACATGGCTGACTATGAGGCTAGTGCTGATCGGGCGGCCGACCAAAGCACAGTCATGATGACTCAAAGAGAGGCGGCTCAAGATAGAGCTAGGAAAAGGGCTGCGTTGGCAGCTGCCGGTTTGACAGAGGCGTCGAGAAGGGTCCCTGAGCTAGGTAGAAGGACTACGGGAATATTCCCTGTGGAGGTGAAAAATACTCGCGGCGGAAAAGGGAAGGGAAAGAAGGATGAAGGACCAAGTACGGGAGACTAGGTTGACCTTGCTGTCCAGAGTATCCACCCACTGTCATTGCAGACACATTAACTGATTAATGTATTATTGTTATTTTTCTAGCGTGTAACGAGTCAAGAGTTGACCGTTCTTGAACTCATCAAAGATTGTTTTAACCGTAATGAGTTTGTAGGTTAATTGAAAAGAGTTTTTCGAAACACGAGCAATTGATGCTTATTTGTTTTTTTTGAGACCGAACCAATGATGGCTGCCTACGTTCCCCTTTTACAATTGGACTAAGGGGCTCAGGTCACTGTAGTTCAACACTTTAGGTGAATTTGAGAAAACAAAGATAAAAGAAGTGCGACCCTATTTTTTACCTGGATCATTGTTGGGAATGTATCCAGTTGGGTATTACTCTTTTAGCACTTTAATTTTACTGAGGGGTGGTGTATGGGGAAGGAGAGTTGACTCGTGCTCTTCCTCAAACGAAGTATCTCCGGAGCTTGCTTCCGTTCACGGGGTTAACGAAAGGGTTCCCGTCCAAATCTCGCTAACTTCATGGCTCCTCCGAGAAGATTCTTTGTACCACGAACGGTCCTATCCAGGTAGGCTCCCACTTTCCGAGGGGGTATTGGTCTCGCGTAGGAGGATTTTCCTTTAGCACCAAGTCGCCTTCTCTCGATGTCTCGATCTTGACTTTCTTATCAAATGCTCGGGCCATCCCGCTTTGGTAGGCTCGAGTATGCTCCATGGCTTTCAATCCGCGCGTCGAGTAGAGCAAGTTCGTCGTGACGGCTCGTAGCCATTCGACTTCATTGATCCCGTATTCCAAGAGGACTCCTGAGGGATGGAATTTCCAATTCCACGGGTAACATTGCTTCCATTCCGTAGGTAAGTGCGAACAGTCTCCCCGTGGCAATTCCGATCGATGTTTTGTATCCCTGAGGGCTAGATGTAGCTTTTCGGGCCGCTCCCGACCTCCGGTGGTCATCTTTCCGATTATCATTGCGAGAGTCTTGTTTGCCGCCTCTACTATACCATTAGTTTGTGGTCTCGTAGGAGAAGACTTGTGACGTGTGACTCAATTCGGTCCGCCAGCTTGGTCACAATCTCCTTCGAAATGGGTCCCATTGTTGGATATGATCTCGTTGGGCACTCGGTATCGGCACATGATGTTCTCTTTGATGAACTCGGCCACCTTCTTAGAATTCAAGACTCAGTACGATCCGGCTTCTACCCATTTGGTGAAGTAGTCGATCGCGACTAGAATAAACTCTTGACCATTGCTCCTCGGTGGAGTGATCTTGCTGATGACGTCGATTCCCCATGTGGCGAAAGGCCATGGTGTAGTCATGCAATAGAGTTCGTGAGGAGGGATGTGATTGAGGTTGGAGAACCGTTGACATTTGTCGCAGCTTCGAACGAACTGGATGCGCCTGCTTCCATTGATATCCAATAGTATCCCATACGGAGGATGATCTCGTGTCAATGCTCGGGCGTTCATGTGCGGACCGCAGTTCCGTTGTGAACTTTGTTCATTAGCTCGCCGGCTTTTTCTTTATTTACACACCGAAGGAGTGGCCCTCGTGGCGCTTCTTGTACAACATACCCCCTGCACGACGAAATGGGATGCCAGCGCATTTTAATGCCATCATGTTTTTGGCTTTGATCCCTTCTTTGTATTTTCCATCTTCATTTGTGAAGGAAGCTTCTCCGTTTTGGAGGTACCGGTATATTTGATTGTACCGTGGTTCGTCGATCGTTTCATTTTTTATTTCGATCTCACAAGCAATAAGCGGGTGTTTCCCGTCCGCCTATTCTCGAGGGGTTTTACCGATTTCCCATCGGGAATTTTGACAAGAGAGGCGAGGGTTGCTGTGGCATCTCGCGAAGCGGTTCCCGTCTCTTGGCAAATAATGGAAAGAGATGTCCTTGAACCGAGCAATGAGCTCCTCCATGTACGTGTGGTACTTCGGGAGGCCGATCTATCGTCTTCCATTTGTTGGACACTTGATTGATGATCAATGCCGAGTCTCCGTATACTTCCAGCTTCGAGATGTTGCGCTCGAGAGCGGCTTCTGCACCGGCCGCACAGCTTCTTATTCTCGCGCATTGTTGGTTGTTTCAAAATTCAGCTTGACGGCTATGGGAGTATGCTCGCCCTGGGATCGACAAGGAGCATTCCAATACCATTTCCTTCTTGTTGGCTGCCCCATCGAAGAAGAGTTGCCGCCGGTTTGCGCCTGCCGAGTGAGAAGATTCCGTCGTCCGCGGGATCAGACCCTCGGGTTCACCGCTTGGGAAGTCTCGCCACCGATCTCGCCATTACTCGCACTTTGTTGATTTTCGACCATGTACTTGATGTCGAACTCACCAGAAGAATGACCACTTGGCTAGTCGCATTGACAGGATGGCTTGTCAAAGAGATATCTGACGGGTCCATTTTGGAGACTAGGAGCACCGAATGTGACCGCATGTAGTGTTTCGCTTCCCGACTACCCATACCAAGGCGGTACAAGTTTTCTCTAATGCCGAGTAGCCGAGTTCACTTCCTTGAAGCTTCCGGCTTACGAAGTAGATTGCATGCTCAACCTTGGAATCTTTTTGTTCTTGTGCCAAAGATTGCTCCGATTGACGTGTCTCATCGTCAAGCTGTACAGGAGTAGTGGCTTGTCTTCATGTGGCGGGCAATGCATTGGGGGATTCACCAAGTATGTCTTGATTTTCTCGAAAGCCGTCCGGCACTCTGAGTCCCATTTGATGTCGGCATTCTTCTTCATCGCTTGAACATTGGCTCGCAGAGAGATGTCAACCGGTTGATGAAGCGACCGATGTACTCAAGTCTTCCCATGAAACTTTTTACTTCTGTCAGTGGTCCGAGGCGGCTTCATGTCGATGATGGCCTTGATTTTCTGGGATCGGCTTCGATACCTCTTTCGTAACCATGTACCCCAAGATTTTGCCTCGCTTGACGCCGAAGGTGCACTTCGCAGGTTCAATCTCATGGAGTGCTTTCGAGTCTGTTGAAGAACTTCCTCGATCCGTCATGTGCCGCATGTCTCGATCCTCTGGAGTGGATGATCATGTCGTCGACATATACTTCGATTTCCTTGTGAATCATGTCATGGAAGAGGGTCAGCAGCCCGCCGGTAAGTAGCCCCAAATGCTTCAGACCGAACGGCATGACCGTGTAACGCATGTCCCCCACGGAGTGGTGAAAGCGCCTTGGCTTGATCTTCCTGACATTTTGATTTGATTGTATCCGCAAACCCATCCACGAAGGACTTTACCTCGAAATTTGTCCTTGGTGTCGACTAGCATGTCGATGTTGGGCATGGGAAATCATCTTTAGGGCCGGCCTTGTTGAGATCCCGAAAATCCACGCAAAGATCCGACCTTTCCATTGGCCTTGGTGACCGTCACGATGTTGGAAAGCCAGGTCGGGTACTCAATCACTCGATGAAACCAACTCTGAGCATTTTCTCAATCTCTTCTTTCACTTGCAAGGACCACTCGCTTGATCTTGCGCAACTTCGTTTGACAGTGCTTCGATTCGGATCCAGGGAATTCTCGTGCTCCACGATCGAGGGATCGAGTCCCGGCATGTCCCGGTATGACCAGCGAACACGTCAACATACTCCCCGAGGAGGCTTATCGTGGCTTCTTTTTCTCGCATCGGCGAAGAAACCGCCCACTTGTGTCTCTTTAGGCTCTCGCACCGACCCCAGTTCACTTTGGTCATAACCTCTTCGACAGCTTGGGCCCGATTGTCCTCTCGGTCTACTACACGCTGAGAACTTCTTTAATGTATTGTTCGCTTAATGTGTCCGCTTCTTTATCAAGTGATTCGTTATTAACGCTCTTTTAAGTTGTTTGTTAACTTATCAGTTGTTAAAGTGGCAATGAGGGGATACTCTGAAAGGTCAAATTTTTCATTAGATGCGAACGGAAATACATTGTTGGCTACATTATCATAGTCCTCCAGCGTAAGGCCGTTGGATGACTCACAGGACTGGACTTTAACAAGGACTGACTCGCAGGGTTTCGAGACCGGGTTTAGGGAGATGTGGGTGCAGCCCAGCTTGTCTTCCATTTCGCCCGGCTTGCCCTTGGTCCGGTGAAAGTTACCCAGCTTCTTCAAAGGGCATTGCTGGATGCTTGATGAGGGTTCTGGGATCGAGAGGCTTGGCTTCGCCGTCCCAATCATGGCGATCATGCTTTTTCTGGAGCCTGTGTCAATCGTGTTTGGCACCTCCATGACTTCTTCAAAAGACTCAGAGCGGGTCCACCGAGAGCGTCTTCTATGAATTCCCGGTTCCTTCGCTTCGGAGTTACCGTCTCGAATGTGGCCTCGGCGGCCGACCCGAACACTGCTTTCCCATGGAGAGTGCCTCGAGCCGCTCTTCCAAGTCTCTGGGATTCCCTTGAATGTGTACTCATGCCGGACTATGGTGGCAATTGGTCCAGTAGAGTTGTGATGTCGAGGAATGCTCCCTTATCGGATTAGCCTTGAGTCCTCGAAACGCTTGAGGTCCCGTGCTAGCCGTTCCATCCTTTCTCGTAGTTTCGTGGCCGACTATCCCCGCTTCTTTCTCATCTTCATCGCCCACTTTCGGTCCCCTCGCCCGTCGGCTCCGCCGCCGGTCCCTCGGCCCCTCGCCCGCTGTTCCCTTGTCGGTCCCCTCGCTCACTCGGTTCCTCTTGGTGAAGTAATGAGCGAGGTCGAAACCGTAAGGCCGGAGGTTGGGTGTGCCGTCTGAGGTTCCCCTTTACGGGCCGCCGCCTTGGTGCGGGCGAGCCTCTTGTTTTCCCCGATGTCGCCCGGTGTTGGCACATAACCAAGCCCCTGACCGTGGTGTGGTCCTTGACTTCGATGACTTGGTGTTGGCCTTGTAACCTTTTGCCGAGCCCCGCCCCGGGATGAAGTTCATGAGTTTCATCATCTTCATGGCGGGAGGAATCTTGTCTTGAAACAAGGGAAGGTCCACGCCGCATATTTGGATTTTGGAGGTCTCCAAAGTGAATCCAGCTAATGCCATGTCGTCATTATGCTTGATTTCTAACACCGGAATGTCGTTGGTGCCGGTCCCCTGTGGTGACGCCGTCGCCGTAGACCGTGGTTAGCTCATTGCCTTGCATGAACTTGATACACCGGTGAAGGGTGGATGCCACGCCATTGATTTGATGCAGCCAGTGGTCGCCCAGATGGCCGTGGAAAGTGATTGGAATGTCCAATACTTGGAATTCGGTGGGGATCATCCGCTTGCCGAACCAGATGTTTAGAGGAGCAACCCCGAGAACTGTACGGGAAGTAGAGTCATAGGCCTTGACAGTGTGGATCAAGGCTTCAGATCTCGTGGGCTTGATGTCAAGCAGTGTCCATCATCTTGGCGGGCAAGACATTCATTCCGGAACCTCCGTCTACCAACACGCGGGAAGGCGACGCCGTCCACTGGATCGGTGATGTAGAGCGGCTCATTGTGATTAGCCCCAAATTTTGGAAGGTCCAAATCTGTGAAGGTGATAATGTTGCCGTAGTGGATGTTGCCGATCATCTGAATGACTTCGTCTGGGGTTGCGTCCACGGGGACCATGGTTCGGGCCAGACTTTCCTCTAGCTTGAGCTTGTGAGGATACGAAGATGTGAGCAGGGACCAAAGGGAAATGTTCGCCTGGGTTTGCTTGAGCTGAGTGAGGATAGGGTCCTCTTTCAGGGAACTTGTGTCATGGGGCAGGACGAGTTGCGGTTCTGGCTCCGTCGGCTTTTTAGTGGCCTTAGGTGGTAATGCATGGATTTGACCCGATCGAGTCAGGACGCTGACATCAGGCTTGGTTCCTTCTGAACAAGTCGCCCGAGCTGAGCCATAGTTAGAGTAGGATTCCTCGTAGCGTAGGGCCATATGTCTTCCCTTAATTCATTGATTGTAGATGTGTTCCCGAGAGCTTCGACAGCTTTCCGGATTCTGTCCCAGGATACTGGCTTGGGTGCCTCCGTGGGGAGGTAGTTTATGGATTGCCGCAGCTGTTCGAACGTCAGTGCACAATGCTGGTTGCCGAATCGAATCAGCGTTGCCGACCCTCCGGGAGGCCGGAGAGTTCTTGGTTCATGCGAACTGCCTCCTTGATCTCTTCACGGTATACCGCACTCCTTTCCTTCTTCCGAGCATGCTCAAGGAATTCTGGAGTTGGGTTTGGCGATATTCATGGTTTGCTAATTTTCCTCCACTCTTGGCCCAGATCAACTTTCTTGCAGCAGAGCTTGCGTCAAGAGTTAGCGCCTACGTTTCTTCCCACGTAAGAATAGCCAGTGCTTCTTTGAACTGCGTGCGGCAGTCTAGATAAACCTCCATCGGGGAGAGCTTTCCTTCTTCTTCTTTATCTCGAGTGGCGGGTATGTCGAAGGTGAGTACACGGCTTCCCGAACATCTCGCCCATGTAACCGGTTGCCGTCCCAGCTTGATCGTTTCGTAAACGAATGCCGCAGCCTGTGGAATCAAATCCCCGAGCAGCTTGTTGGAGATGTATTTCCATCTTTCTCTTGTTTTTGAATAGACCTTCCTCCCTCAGTTGGCCTTTTAGTTTGAGAGCGGAAATGATCCGTCCCCATCCTCCCAGGACCCTTGGGATTCCGGTTTTGTTGACTTCATGTCTGGCTTGGAAGAGAATGGTTTCATCGTCTTCGTTGTCGCTTTCATAGAGAACTTGCTTTCCTCGGGGAGATAAGCGCGGGTACTCGCCCCGCTGTGTCATTCCATATCCTAGGTCGTCTGGGACCGCTGACCGCCCTCGCCGGCCGGAGGGGGTTGGATGAGAAAAGACGGTAGTCCAGAAGTTGCCGTGAGCAAAACCTCTTGAGGTCGAACCGGTCTAGAGTGGCCTCTAGCTTTCGTCCGAAGCCGCTTCTGACACTTTAAGGGCTTGGTCCCTGTGGGTCTTTTGAGCTTGGTTTTCGTCCCAGAGACGGTTCTCTTGAGCGGCTAGTTCCATGAGGGCTTTCCTTGCGAGAGCTAAACAGTCTCAGTAGGTGCGCGCCGTCTGACTAGTGTCTAGGACTGTGATCACATCCAAATCCCCGAATGGCGGAAACACTTGGATTATGTTGACGACGGAAGTCGGGCTGGGACATTCCATGCGGCCCTCCTTGATCTCGGTTACCAAGAAGTTCGCCCATATCTACTTGATTGAACCCACGGGGGGTGTTGAATTCTGCGATGTTGATAATCTCGTGATCTCGCTGGATTGCCAAGTCTATCAAAGCTAGCAATTTGCTGGAGGGATGCCTGAATCCGTGGCCATGATGACTGGGAGCAGGATTGAACTGGAGCATGTTGATGCTAAGGTGATCATTCCCTTCGTTGGAAGGTTGATCTGTCTTGAGGGGAAGACTTTTGCAGATATTTTCAGGGTGCCTACTGGAAGCATTCCCGAGGTTGATCTGATTAGTAGCAGGGTGAGGAGCTTTGTCTCCTTTGCTGTTGCTCTTGGCCTTGGCGGCGCTTGTGGCTGTAAGCTTGACTGACGGCACGGGCCGGTTGCCACTGGGGCTGGTAGCCGGAAGTGATGATGAGCTCTGAGCTCGATTGGCCAGGGCCTCGTTTACCATGAGCAAAGTGCCGCCGAGGGTAACTTTGGCATTGCAGAATCTGATAATAAGGACCGGATCCTTGGTATCATCGGGATATCTGGAAAAGATGATGTTGACGAAGTCGTCGTCAGTCACTTGATCAGAGGGGTTCTTTGTCGTGTCAACCAGTTGTTTCCATTCGCCGGATAACCGCCTGTACGGGATGTTGAGCTTGACAATTTCCATGGTATTGGAGCCATGGTCGTAGGTGACATCATCGGAACTGGTGCCGTCCTCGAAACTGAGCATATGTATGTAGGGATCTGCCCGCGGATCTGCCGCGTCCTCGACTCCGGAGAGTCCTGATTCGTCGCCGTCTGACGGCTCAACCCAGACGTAGGGACGCTTCGTATCCTGCTGCGCTGCTGGAGCTGCTAGAAAAACATCATGCCCTTCGCTGGAGAAGAGGGGTTCGACGGGTAATTCCTCGTGGAGGACGTCCCATACGACTTCCATACATTCATCACGAGTGTGATGATGCTTGTTAACCTTTATCACGAAGATTTCCTCGCCTGGCGGGGCCAGAGAGTAGGATTGAAGGATACTGACAAATCTCCGATCGGAGACAGGGGGTTTATGTGCCCGCATCATGGCGATGCTCAGGGTTTCTTTCCAATCTGCTTCCAAGTGTCAGAAACGGCAGTTGAACTTGATGTATCGGACTGCTTCAGGGTCTGCCTGCTCGAGGACGTTGACATAGTTAGCATCTCCGGACTCTGAGGGATTCTGATGAGATTTGCCCCGATAGTCCCTTGGTCGACTTGAAGGAGGTAGCCCCGGTGCCTGGCTGCGGGCACGCTTGGCTGTTGTCTCGGCTTCGTTCCCTATGAGGAAACTGTCCCCTCTGATGACTTCAAGATCTCCCTGCCGGTTAATGAACTTGACGCATTGATGGAGAGTGGAAGCTATGGCTTTCATGTGATGTAGCCAAGGGCGTCCCAACAGAGCCGTGAATTCGGACGGAATGTCCATCACGTGGAATTTTGCTGGCACCATTTGGGTTTCGAACCAGAGCTCCAGAGTCACCGTCCCCAGGATGGGACGAGACGTGCTGTCGTAGGCTTTGATAGTCCGGGTCGATGGAATCAAGTGGCCTTCGTCGATGCGTAGGGCTCGCATCATGCTGAGAGGGAGGACGTTAACGGCTGATCCGTTGTCTACCAATACTCCGGGGAGGGATATGGTGTTGAGCTTGAGAGTGATGTACAGAGCTTCATTGTGCCCCGAGGCATCTCTCGGCAGGTCCTCGTCACAGAAAGTGAGCATACTGCCATACAGTCGGGAATCGTAGATCTGGTCTCTATCCGGAGAAGGAGAGTCATCAAGCCATCCGTTTCCTGTCTTCCTCTTGCGAGGTAAAGCCTTTGCTGGTGCCTCAGGATTGTGTTGAGGCTGTTTGTGGCGGTTGCCGCCCTTGGTTAGCACGTTGATTGAGTGCGAGTGCCAAGCTGACTTTGATCTTCCTTTACCGGCCCGTGCTCTGAAGCTGGACAAATTGAACCTTGGCTGATCCCGCGGGGGGTTAAGCTTCTGACTGGCAGTAAGATTACCAAGATCTGAGGTATTCCGGAGCCCTGAGGCCTGAACTCTGGTGT
Organism: Adenophora triphylla var. japonica; assembly: GCA_022495995.1. Lineage (NCBI taxonomy): Eukaryota > Viridiplantae > Streptophyta > Magnoliopsida > Asterales > Campanulaceae > Adenophora > Adenophora triphylla. The sequence continues at coordinate 88,250 of JAFEMH010005544.1, forward strand.
CAGCAGGACTTTTTGGCTTTCCCACCCCTGTCTGCTCTAAAGCAGCATGGCCTGGAGGAAGGGAGGACTGGCTGGAGTAGAGTACGTAGTAATCGAACCTCCCGGATGGCTCTCCGAGTGTACCCACACTGGTGTCTCCAGCTTCATATCTTTCTCTCAGTCTCTGTTGAGAGGACTTCTTCTTCTGTTTTCTGGGGGAATTACCCCTGATCATGTCTTGGGACTCGTACTCTAGGCATGCGGAGCAGTCACAAACATCGTAGCTGATGTGGACATTCGATGAGGATCCGGCTGGAAGAAGCGGAGGAACTGGCTCTGCGGCAATCTTCTTGGGCACCCATTCAATGGAATTCACACTGTTGTTGTTCGGAAAAGGGTTTCCGACTGTATTAGGTCCACGGGGACGCTCCAACTTTCCTTCCTCTATCAGATTCTGAATTTCGTACCGTAACCCCACGCAGTTGTCGGTGGTATGGCCATGATACTGATGGAAGGCGCAGTACTTGCTCTTGTCAGCATTGACTACGGGATTCTTGGGTTTGTAGTTTGCAACGGGTTTGAGGAGACCTTCCTTGATTAACCCTTCCAAAGATCTTACTCGCCGGCATGTCCAACTTGTCGAAGTGTACGGCAGTGCCGCTTCAAGTGGAGTTGTTGCTTTGTGGGACCGGGTTTCGTTGCCCGACCGCTGTCCCCGATGGATGTAGTTGACATGACGTATCTTTCCCTTTCGGGGCCGGTGCGGGATTGAATGCAACCGCCGATCGGTATATGTATGGCCGTGCAAGAGCCAATTTTTCCTTGAGATCCTTCTCGAACTGTGAGCCAGCATTGACCATGGCCCGAGATCCTGGGAAGAAGTGATGACCGATGAGAGTTCTCGATGGACGGTCTTAAGCAGACTTCAAGATCCGCATCTGCTCATCCTCGAGAGTGGCTCCATGATCTCGGAGAGTTTCCAACTCCACCTCTTGTAGAATTCTCCGATGCTTTCATCTGCTTTCTGCTCGATGGTGATTAAGTCCTCACGACTTGTTTCCCACTCTAAGTTAGATCTGTACCGCTCTAGGAAGATGTTACTGATCTGATCCTGTGTGCGGCGATCTGTGCTTGACCCTTAGGAACCATCGTAATGCTGAACTCTTGAGCGTATGCTGGAAGTGATAGGCCATTTGCTGGAGGGTTGCTCCTTTAGATCTCATGCCGAGAACTTAGGTGTCGACATGCGTTTGAGGACATTCGGTTCCGTCGAATCGGCCCATCTCCGGCATTCTGAACTTGGCAAGGAGAGGCGTGACCATTCCCGGATCTGTGGATTTGAGCGTTTCCTCGCTTTGAGCCGCTCATGGTGGCTTTCGTGTCTTTCATCCGTTCGACCATCCAGCTAAGGTTCGGGTCCAGCGGACTTTGAGGCTCGGCGCCGGGTGCTACCACGTGAGCGGTAGTGGTTGGAGGTGGAAGGCTTGATATATGGGGATATATGGGGGCCTTTTCTCGATCAGACGGGGTTTGTCCCCGGTGTTTTGGGATTCGTGTATAGGCAATGGGATGAACCCAAGAGGGTATTGAAGGATATTGGCATCCGTTGAGATGGTCCAATGGTGCGCCGGTGGTACCGAGTGATGGGAGTAGCACCGGCTTGGCCGTATATGGCAGTGGTTGCCCCGAGAGGTGGCAACGTGAAGCCTAGGTCGGCCGTTTCCTTGGTTCAAGGCATCCCGTAAGTTGGCGGGGAGGAACCCGATTGAAGGTTTGAGGAACCGGCTTTGGGAATCGTCGTCCTCGACTAGACGAAAGTACCGTCTCGACCGGGGATAGCCGCTATGCCTCGCTCATTCGTAAGCCGTACCACGAAATTCTCGCCGATCTTCTTCGCCTCTTGTGAACCTCACAAGCCCGATGGCTTCTTCCAATGTCATATCTGTTACCGGTGGCGGGGTCCTTCCCCGTCACGATTTCTGAGCTAGACATGTCGGATATTCTCGCCGAGGGAACCGAGGGAACCGAAGAACCGTCTCGACGCCGCCGTAATCGTGATTCTGGCGAGGCACTCACCCGGAAATCTGAACCACTTTCTGCTCGCTGCAGGGAACGAAAGGAAAGGTTTAGGCTTCGGAAAAGGGTATTTGGCTCAAGGTTTCGGTCTTGTGCAATATGCAGTTACCGATTAAGGTTTACTTAAAACGTATTTTCTCAGAGTCCTAATCGGTTGGAAAAGATCGTGTCTTATTTTTCGCAACTAACCTAAGGCTCTAATCACTGGATCTCGTCACTACGTTTATAAGCCCCTCGTTTCCATTTGTAGATCATCTTCTCGGGATGGACAATCCCGAGCGAGGGTCCTATAAGGCAAGCGAGTTCCACCGACAAGGAAAAAAGTGAACTTAAGGCTAGCTGATCACATAAACTTCCAACGTATGTGACGTACGGGCCAAGGTCGAAGTTAACGTCCTTAAGTTAAGGCGGGGATCGTGCCAAAATTTCGGCATGACCTCTCCTGACTCGCTTGCGCGAGGTGCCTTAGCTTTTGGCGTCGGCCAAGTTGTGGCTGGCACGGTTCATACGGTGAGGGTTTGGTGACACGGTGTCACATTGAACCTTCAGGTATATTTTTCGGCAGAGCTCCGCGTCAAAGTTAAGGCTGAAAAGCGCAAGACTTCGGGTCGGGAATGACCTTCGGACTCAATCTTTCGAGCTTGACTCGTGGCGGAACCCGACGTAAATACATACACTTAGGCTTTATGACACGCACTAAGCCAAAAACCAACCGGGGTCTTGGACGAAGTGTGACACAAAAAGTGCATGGCTTAGACGGGCTAGGATGGGCTGTTTGGGACGACCCCATCCGCGCTCGAAAGGTGTCTGGCAGACCAACCGAGCTGCAACTGAACGGTCATCCCGGGTTACGGGTCGTAGTGTGCAGTGTACCGAGGCAGCAAGTGCACGTGAAGTGCGGTGTACCGAGGCAACAAGTGCGAGTAGTGTGCGGTCACTAAAATTCTTTTTTCTGAGTAAAACAGAGATTTTTCAGAATGTGTCTTAAAGAACTTTATGCGCAGTTCAAAAATGTAGCATGAAAATCAAGTATGAATGGGAATGCACGAACATGTTATGATTTTGAAAAGATCGATAATGTAATGCCCTTTTGAAAAAACCGTTCGAGGTTTAAAGTAACACACACACACAAAAACGAGGAAGGGTAAACGAAAGTTTGACCCACGGAAGGCTTTTTTGAAAACAACGGTAGTTTTGAAAAAAGTATCCAAGTCCCCAGCGGAGTCGCCAACTGAAATTACCCAGATTCGCGCGAGCGAAGCGGTTGTCTTTCGCGGTGTTGGTTTCTGAGACCTCGCTTTCGGGAAGGAGAGGAGTCGCCACGCGGTTTTTGTATTTTGAGCCCAAACGTTGAGAAATGGATTTCGGTTGAAAATGGTGTCGTTTTTATTGGTAGCAAAAACTTAGGAAAAAGCTTTGAGAAGGGGTATCATTTTTATTGGTAGCAAAAACTAGTAAAAATCTTTTTGAGTACCAGAGATTGTTAGGTTCGGAGGTCACGTTACGTTTCGGGAAGAGTATTTTGAGATCACCCGAAACGCCTCATATGATGAGTCTTTCTACGTTTCTCGAAAATGTGTGTGTGTGTTTGGCATTTTTTGAAATGGGGGCTTGAATGACAAGCTTAATCTTGGTTTGAATGTCAAACGTTGATTATGTGATTCTGTTTGAAAAGGCGAGCGTTTGAATGACAAACGTCGGTTTTGGAAGTTTTAGGAAAAGTGGCGCGAATGCTGATTTTAACTGTTTGTCTTAAGTGTCAAATGTTGACTTTTAAGAAAAGAGCGTTTGAATGTCAAACATCGTATTTTAAGTTTGAAGATGAGCGTTTGGATGCCAAACGTCATTCGCTCGTTTTGAAAGAGAGTTCGAATGTCGAACTCCGGTTTTGAACCGGGCATGTCATTATTAGCGATTTTACGGGAAAAAAGCATTTAATGATTTTGAATGTCAAAAGTCGGCTTTTAAGTTTGAAGATGAGCGTTTGGATGCCAAACGTCATTTCGCGCGTTTTGAAAGAAAGTTTGAATGTCGAACCCCGGTTTTGAACCGGGTGTGTCATTGTTAGCGATTTTACGGGAAAAAAGCATTAAATGATTTTGAATGTCAAAAGTCGGCTTTTAAGTTTGAAGATGAGCGTTTGGAGGCCAAACGTCATTTCGCGCTTTTTGAAAGAGAGTTCGAATGTCGAACTCCGGTTTTGAACCGGGCATTACATTGCTAGCGATTTTACGAGAAAAAGGCATTAAATGATATGCGATCAACGAATCGTTTTTGCGACTCGGACTTTTGATAAGTAAATACTATCACGTTCCAAACGGCTCGGACTTGAAAATGACAGTATTTAAAGTGAGGTATCGACGGAATCAAACGACCCGGAATTGTAAAGTACGTTCGACGAGCCAAACGGCTCGGAATTGTAAAGTTGCGTAAAAGTAAATGACGATTGACGGATCAAACGATCCGAAATTGTAAATGACATGAAAGTAAATGACGTTCGACGGATCAAACGATCCGAAATTTGTAAATGACATAATAAGTAACGGAACAGGGTCGGAACGCCGTTTTAGCCCGAGATTACTTCTCTTACGGGAAGAGAAGAGGATCGAGGACTAAAACGTAATGGACCCCGTTAGACGGTGACGTCTACATTTCAACAACGTTCGTCCAAAACGGTTGTAGCGACTCGCGCGTAAATCGAGATGGGACGAGAGTTTAGAGAGAGAGAGCACTACTTATGGCTAGGGTTGGCTCCTTTGGCTCGGGGGTGTATACGGGATATAAAAAAGTGTTTGAAACGGTGTTTCGAGGTGGTGGGGGTTGTATTTGATCGAAATATGGAGTTTTCACGCGAATCAAGGCGAAACGGGGGCTCGGGATAGGGTGAAAACCAGTTGGGCCGTGGCTTGAGGTGAAAATGGAGAGGTTTTGTTGTTCAAATGCTTTGACAGTAATCTGTATTTATAGGTGAAATTTCAGAATGAGTCCGGACGGACTGAGGTTGAATTTCAAGGGGTTTTGTGAAACTTTGGAAATTGGAGGGACTTGCTGGCAATTCTGGATTGTCTGCAAAAGAGTCCGTCCGGACTTGGATTGCATACCATGGGTATTTTAGTCTTTTCACACTGATTTTTGATTGATGTTGACGAGGGAGCTGTGGCATGCGTGCCACGTGTCCCATGACTCACCAGGTTCGTGGGAGTTCGTGCCATTATCCCCGATTTTGTCCCTTTTTAAAATAACAGTCCAGAAAATGTCCGAAACGCCCCCGGAAAGTGCCGAAAAGTGCATTTTTCAGGGAAAGTTGTACTTTTACGTGCGATGACGTGTGTTGAGTACGCTTTGACGTCGGGATGCACGGGGCAGTCTCGGGACGTCTCGTTGGCTTGGGAACGGGGAGTATAACGGGTTCCGGTTAACCTGGAGCGGGCCAGTTAACGGATTCCGGTTAACTTTTAACGGATTTTGGCGATCCGGATTTTGGTACTTACAGAACCGCATGATTTATAAATTTTTGGAACCGAGCTGAACCGCTAAGGTATAAAAACCAAACCAAACCACGTAGTTTGTTTCAATTCAATCTCAAATCGCGATTTGAACCGAACCGCTGGCACCCCATCACTATCAGAAACTACCAAGATCATTATTTACCTCCGTATCTCATGTTGATCCTCCTTGACAGTTCTCTAAATTTGGTCATCCCATGTGTCGCCACCTCATCCAAATAACCAACACTCCCATCTTATATTTAAAAGAACTTAAACTGATGAAAATGATGAAACTTGTTTTTTTTTTATTCTTATTTTGATCCTTGAATTTGGAATATTATCGGCCTTTGCGATAATTAAGATTATGCATCGTTATTATTGCCTATAATTGAAGTGGAATTTAATGAAACCGAGATCTTGAGGTTTGTTTAATTTTGTTTTATTTTATTTATGGTGATGGTTTGGTGGTGGTAGGTTGGTAATGGTTCGGTGGTTATGAACATTATGGTGGCGGTGGAAGCGCTCTTCTGAAAGACGTGTCTTTTCTAAGGGTTAGTAAAAACGTATTTTTAAATATGCAGTAACATTTTTGTAAATAAATAGTGTTGTTTGTATATGTTAAGATATATCTTCAATACGTAAATCAAATGACGGAGATTAAAGCGAGGTATGCCGAAGCAAATCTCCTTAAGACAATATTTCGCCTCCGTAATTGTGCAAACGGATCGATGGCGAATGTCTCCCAAGATACAACGCTTTTTACCAAGAGTTAGTGTGCACTTTAACTAACCTTGACGGGCGAACCAAAATAAGACTTGCTCTTAGTCTTCGAACCTTGAAGAATGATTGATGAACGAACACTTTGAACCTAATCAAGAACACTTTGAATGAGGGAGAGAGAGAATTGAATTCTTGTGTTTGATTTGATAGCAACTTGGTTGGATTACTTGATGACTGAATGAAGGAATAGGGGTCTATATATATAGGGTAGAATCAAGCTAGATAAGTTGTGATTTTTCCACAAAAGTCACACCCTTTCAAGCTGGCACCTGTTCGTACTTTAATGCGAGCGGACGGCACACCTTTCGGTAGAGCACCATTGGTGCCTCGCCCGAGCATAGCCTAGGTGCTCGGCCGAGCACTTTGGTGCCTCGCCCGAGCAGAGGTCAACAGCGGATGCTTGATTCTGGTTAGTCATGCTCGGCTGAGGCTTATGCCTTGCTCGGCCGAGCAGTTCAAAAAATTTGAACAGTCGTGTCTTTTCGAATTTAGACTTTTGACTTTTCAATTCACACCCTAATATTTACCCAAATATTCCAACAATCCCCCACATGAATGGAAGAAGTCGACACGAAAAAGAAAGAAGAAGAAGAGCATAGCTGAGAAGTAAATGCATCAAGATAGGTGGCTTTCGCTTTGAACCTTCTTTAGTAAGAATCTATCAAGCTTACTTGGCTGATCAGTGTACGTAACGTATTGAACTGTCAGGCGTTATTGTAAGCTTAAACAATAGACCAAACACATTTAAATCTCATATCAGATTTTGGTTCTCTATTGTGTTCATTATTTCGGCCCTGAACTTTCTTGGTTCTACGAGTGCTTTAGAGAATTTGCCTAAGTAAAATTCTCAACGAACTGGACATGTTCACACTAACATAGGTGATGTGCTATAAAGAGTATCCTACATTACCCCACTTGTACTAATTAACAAGATATAGTCATCATTAAATGCAATAGCTTAACCTCTACCATTTTGTAGGCAGCACTTTTTGCATCATATATAGAAATGGGATGAAGATAAACTTCCAAGTGCTTCCCTCAAATCAATCATGACTTGTTTTTCCTATTGAACCTAGTCCGAGTGATCTCCAGTCGCCAGGTTAGGTTTCCATCAAGTTGATTTATATTTGTTTTAGGCTTTAGCCCCATTTCTTCCGATGCACAGTTTATTCTCTCCTTAGATAAACCTTTAGTAAATGGATCCGCTAGGTTATCCTTTGATCACACGAAATCAATCAAAATCGTTCCATTGGAGAGTAACTGTCTAACGGTGTTATGTCTACGACGTATATGTCGAGATTTGCCGTTGTATATAAAATTCTCTGCCCTTGCTATAGCTGCTTGATTATCACAGTGTATACATATAGCAGGCACGGGTTTCGGCCATAGAGGAATATCTTCTAAAAAGTGTCTAAGCCATTCGGCTTCTTCACCAGCTTTATCTAAAGCAATAAACTCATATTCCATCGTTGATCGAGCTATACATGTTTGCTTAGAAGATTTCCATGATATGGCACCTCCGCCAAGAGTAAATACATAGCCACTAGTAGACTTGGATTCATCTGTATCAGATATCCAATTTGCATCACTATATCCTTCAACTACTGGAGGATAATTTCTATAGTGCAATGAATACTCGCTAGTTTGTTTTATGTATCCTAAAACTCTTAATAATGCATTCCAATGCTCATTATTAGGATTACTAGTAAAACGACTCAGCTTACTTACAGCGTAAGCTATATCCGGCCTTGTGCACTGCATCAAGTACATTAGGCTTCCAATGATTTGAGAATACTCTAATTGTTGCTTTGCATTCCCAGTATTTTTATGAAGAACTATATGGGGCAGAAATGGATTATTAGTTTCTTTAATTCCATGAGAATTAAATCTCTCAATCATTTTATCAACATAATGCGTTTGAGATAAACTAATTCCATTGGAGGTTCTCGAGACTTTCATTCCCAAGATTACATCTGCTTAACCCATATCTTTCATATCAAAGCTATTGGTAAACATTTTCTTTGTTTTATGTATAACATCAATGTCATGACCAAATATGAGCATGTCATCTACATATAAACAAACAAATACATATGTGTTACTATATTTCTTTGAGTATACACATTTATCACATTCATTTGTGATAAAACCATTCCTAATCATGACATTGTCAAATTTCTCATGCCATTGTTTAGGAGCTTGCTTCAAGCCATACAAGGACTTAACAAGTTTGCAAACCTTGTGCTCTTGTTCTTTTACTTTGAAGCCTTCGGGCTGCTCCATGTAAATTTCTTCATTCAAATCACCATTCAAAAATGCAGTCTTTACATCCATTTGATGTATATGCAAATTATACAAAGCTGCAATGGCTATTATGATTCGAATTGAAGTAATTCTTGTAACAGGAGAGTATTCCTTCCATTTGACGATATCCTTTTGCAACAAGACAAGCCTTATATTTGTCCACGGAACCATCCAGTCTTAATTTCTTTTTGAAAATCCATTTGCATCCTATTGGTTTAGAACCTTTTGGAAGATCAACCACTTGCCAAGTGTTGTTACTTAAAATGGATTCAATCTCACTATTTACAGCTTCTTTCCAGAATGTGGATTCAGAGCTGTTCATGGCTTCCTTAAATGATTGAGGCTCATCTTCAATCATAAAGTTAGAGATAAAATCTGGACTAAAAGTTTTAGCAATTTTAGCTCTCTTGCTTCTTCTTGGTTCAACATCTTCATTGTTTTAAGAAGTGCTTTCACGTGGTCTCTTAGGAGTATTTTCACAAATATCCTTTTTCATAGGTGTGATGATGTGTGATGTATCGAAAATTTTCCCATTTTTGTTTGAAAAAATCAACGAAACGGAGTCGCCACGCCATTTTAATTTTGAGGGCCAAAACTTTGAAAAAAGCCCGAGATCAGAGATTTAGGTTCGGAGGTCATGTTACACGCCGGGAAGGACGTTAGTGTGCACCCGGAATGCCTCGTAAAACGAGTCTTCCAAGCTGAAAATCATTTGTGTGTGTGTGTGTGTGTGTGTGTGTGTTTTGGCCAAAATACTTTGAAACTCAGAAAAGTAAAAATAGGGATATCTTTTCAAGACTTTAAACTGATTCCATGATTTTTTGGAAGATTTTTGGATTGAGATTTGGTACTCAAAAGACCTTTTGAAATTGAGAGCCATTTCTGCCAGAATGAAAAAGGCAGTGGACCTTTGATTTTGAAAGGGATTCAAGGGTCTTAAAACTTCATAATCTGGATAAACTCAGAGAATGAAAGTTGTTCTAGACACCTTAAATAAGATTTGTGCGAAGGAATTTTCCATTTTGGAGAATATTTGAGGGGTCAAAACCTTCTGGAAACCTCAGATATGAGATCTGGATTCCAGAAGCTGATGAACTAGCCTCTGAAAGAAAATTTGAAAAGAGGAGTTTTACTCACCTAAAAAATAAAGTAAAAATATGTCTGGAAAGCTCTGGATGTTGGCTACAAAAAGTGTTTTGTAGTCAACACCAAATTCCAAGTTCATCTGTGTCCAAAAATTAAGATAATGGACTGAGGTCTGGGAAAATTGCTACTGGACAGCAACTTCCCAAGAAAGAAAATATGATTTTAAGGGGGGTTTTGCATCCATGCTTGTCCCCATTTCCCTAGGTTTTGGTTAGTGATCACTAGACATTTTAGTGGTGAATCAACTATACCAAACCATCCTTGGGGTACATTAGGACTAAGCATTTCATTTGCTTGGGGAGGGGGATTTTACCCTTTGAAAATGAGATTTGATGTATGAAAATGGTTTTTAGGGTTTTGAAAATGAGTTTTCTTTGCAAGAAAGTAAGAGAACTTGAAAATAATTTTGATCTTTATAGAAGATCATCCATGGAGATGGTCTTCCATGGTGATCTTCTTAGATCTAGAGCAAGAAGATGAAAGAACTACATTTTGTAGTTTGCAAATGCATGCATGGTTGAGATTTAGGGTTAGGAGAAGGGGGGTTTACCAATCTTCTTTGTGTTCTTGAGTTTTTGGCTTGAGTGTATGAGTGTTTAGGGCTTTAATATGAGAGTGAGTGGATGAGTATGAATTGGGAAAGATTGGAGAGAAAATGGTGACAATTCAAGTGAATTCTCACTGTTTTCTCTCTATATTTCGCCAGAGGTTCGGTGCAATTGGTATTTTTTCCTTTATTTTTGTGACTGGAGGGCTCAATTTATAGCCCTCCTGAAATGACAAACTCATCCGCGCGGACAAGTCCCTTCAGCATGCACTGTTCATTAAATGCAGCTCCAGCTTTGGACAAGAGGAATATTTCTTTTTGAAATTCAAATTAAACAGCCAGTTTGTTGTTCCCAGCCATTTCTATTTATGGTTTTATTCCTTTTGTTTTACTTTTTGAGATTCTTTTTGAGGTTTAACCTTAAATAACAATGCCCATTTTACCCTCACTTTGTTAAAAATGTTAGGATTGTTAGGACTTGTTAGAAATGTTATAACTTTCGTTAATTTTCTAACGAAAATTCTAACAAGCTCAAATTGGAGCACTTACAATAGGGAACACGTCCTCAAAAAATTCAGTGTCACGAGATTCAATTATTGTATTGACATGAATGTCATTTACTTCAGATTTGTGTACTAAGAATCTGTACGCACTGCTATTCATTGCATATCCAATGAATACACAGTCAACGGTCTTAGGTCCTAACTTTAACCGTTTAGGAGGTGGAACGGCAACCTTTGCGAGACACCCCCATACTTTGAGGAATTTATAGGAAGGCTTTCTTCCTTTCCACAATTCATATGGTATTGAACCAGTTTTCTTGTGTGGAATCCTATTCAACACAAAGTTAGCGAATAACACCGCTTTCCCCCACAAGTTCTGTGGTAAATCCGAACTTCCAAGCATACAGTTAACCATATCTTTGATAGTTCTATTTTTCCTCTCAGCAACACCATTTTGCTACAGAGTATAGGGTGCAGTTGTTTGATGAATGATACCGAATTTGGAACATAGGTTACTAGATTCCGTTGATTCATATTCACCATCCCTATCGCACCTTAATATTTTATTTGACTTTTCAAGTTGATTTTCAACTTCAGTTTTGTAAGTAGTGAAAGCATCCATTGCTTCATCTTTACTACTTAGCAAATAGACATAACAATATCTACTTCGATCGTCAATAAAAGTAATAAAGTATTTCTTACCGCCTCGAGTTGGGATAAACTTTAAATCACATAGATCACTATGGATTAATCCCAACAGTTGGCTAGTCCTTTCAACTGGTTTAAAAGGTTTCTTTGAAAACTTTGCTTCAACACAAACTTCGCATTTGTGACCTTTCATTGAGTCAAGTTTTGGAATAAGTCCTAAACCAACAAGCTTTCTCAAAGAAGCACGATTCACATGTCCTAAACGACCATGCCATAAATTAGAAGACTCGCACAAGTAAATAGAATTGTCAATTTTATTTATCACTTGAGGGTACAAATATGTGGACTTCTTGTCCACTACAACAGCATTTGCCTTAAATAGGCCATTTAGCAAATATCCCTTTCCAACATACATACCTCCCTTAGTAAGTACAAATTTATCAGATTCAAATACAATTTTGAAGCCTTTCTTACTAAGTAAAGAACCAGAAATTAAATTCTTTCTTATGTCGGGTACATGCATCACATCATTGAGAGTAAGATCCTTTCCCGATGTGAACTTCAAGATCACCTTCCCAATGCCTTCAATCTTGGAAGTTGCAGAATTTCCCATATAGAGAAAATCTTCACGTTTCATCTTCTTGTATTCTGCAAACAAGCTTTTGTCGGCACATATGTGACGAGTGGCTCCGGTGTCCACCCACCAATCCTTGACGTTTGACACCAAGTTGGCTTCACATACAACGGCAGACAGACTTACTTCTGAGACACCCGTAGATAGAGTATCTATTTCAGTCATGTTTGCTTGGGGAGGCTTCTTCTTCTTGCTTCGACAATCCTTTACCCGGTGACCGCTTTTCCCACAATTGTAGCAGTCCCCTTTGAACTTGAAGCGTTTGTTGCTGTACTTGACTTCTTCTTAGAAGAGTCATCATGCTTTCTTTTTTTGTTCTTGGGTCGGGATTCTTCCACCATGTTAGCCTTTGCTTCCATGTTTCGTGCATTGGCTCTCTTTTCTGCACTACGATTGTCCTCTTCAATGCGAAGACGAACTAGCAAGTCTTCCATTGACATCTCTTTGCGCTTGTGCTTGAGATAGTTTTTGAAGACTCTCCATGAAGGAGGCAACTTCTCAATCATACATGCAATTTGGAAGGACTCACTCAATTGCATCCCTTCGGCTTCAAGGTTATGCAATAGGACTTGCATCTCTTCGACCTGATTCATTACAGTTTTAGAATCATTCATTTTAAAATTCAAAAATTTTGCAACAAAGAACTTCTTTGTTCCAGCATCTTCGGTTTTGTATTTCTTGTCGAGAGAATCCCAAAGTCCTTCTGCAGTTTGAATGGAGTAGTACACATTATACAATGTGTTGTCTAGTCCATTCAAGATGTAGTTCCGGCATAGATAATCAGCATGTTTCCATGCATCAATAGCCATTTGTGTGGCCTTATCTACTACACCTTCAGCCGCCACGGGACATTCTTCCCGTAAGAACTTTACTAGTCCAAGCGTTGTGAGATAAAACAACATTTTCTGTTGCCAACGTTTGAAATCAGCCCCATTGAACTTCTCCGCTTTCTCGTAATGCGAGGCCGGTGGCATCATGAGTTGATTAGCACTTGAAGTACTCCCTATTGCATTAGTATTCGTTGCAATAGTCTCGCTACTAACGAAGTCATTTTCATTAGCCATTTTCTATTACGAAAACAGAAAATCCAATAAGAAAAAAGATGAAGTATAGAAGATAAAATTCAAAACAAATACCTGAAATTATTGTCTTAAGATTGTTGTTTGTATATGTTAAGATATATCTTCAATACGTAAATCAAATGACGGAGATTAAAGCGAGGTATGCCGAAGCAAATCTCCTTAAGACAATATTTCGCCTCCGTAATTGTGCAAATGGATCGATGGCGAATGTCTCCCAAGATACAACACTTTTTACCAAGAGTTAGTGTGCACTTTAACTAACCTTGACGGGCGAACCAAAATAAGACTTGCTCTTAGTCTTCGAACCTTGAAGAAGGATTGATGAACGAACACATTGAACTTAATCAAGAACACTTTGAATGAGGGAAAGAGAGAATTGAATTCTTGTGTTTGATTTGATAGCAACTTGGTTGGATTACTTGATGATTGAATGAAGGAATAGGGGTCTATATATATAGGGTAGAATCAAGCTAGATCAGTTGTGATTTTTCCACAAAAGTCACACCCTTTCAAGTTGGCACCTGTTCAGACTTTAATCTGAACGGACAGCACCTGCTCGGCCGAGCACCATTGGTGCCTCGCCCGAGCATAGCCTAGGTGCTCGGCCGAGCACTTTAGTGCCTCGCCCGAGCAGAGGTCAACAACGGATGCTTGATTCTGGTTAGTCATGCTTGGCCAAGCAGTTCAAAAAATTTGAACAGTCGTGTCTTTTCGAATTTAGACTTTTGACTTTTCAATTCATACCCTAATATTTACCCAAATATTCCAACAAATAGAACTTCGTACGCGGTGACATTTTTGTAAATAATTGAAACTTTGCGCGATGGGAACAAAGGCCGTGCCTAAATCCATCACTAACAAACTTTCTGGGTATCAATTTCAAAGGTTTCTGAATATCAATATTAAAGGCTTATGAATATAAATCAACAAACACTACCATTGATCATCATTGACCAATTCATAAAATAAAACATCTAATTTCAGTGTCAAAAGTTCTGAATATCAACCTCAAAGGTTCTGGATATCCACAATTCTTTAACATTGATATTTAGAAGGTTGCTACACGTTGGGTCCATTACCAACAAACCTTCTGGATATAAAGGTCAAAAGGTTCTGAATATTCAAAACATTTGAGGTTGATATCTAGAATATTTATTTGTCATGGTGTTATTCAAATGTGCTTTTAATTTATAGCCAAAAGTCTTTAATATTGTTATTTAGAATCCTTTAATGTTGATATTCAGATTTAATATTTATATCCAAAAAAATTTAATATTGATATTGAGAATCTTTTGAGCTGGATATCAATAATGTTTATCAAACCTTTTGGATATCAATATCAAATATTTCGGATATTCAAAACCCTTTGATCTTGATATCCAGAAGGTTTGTTAGCCATAACCCAATATGTACGAATTTTTATTTATTTACAAAAATTTTACCCCACATTAATTTTTATTTATTTATAAAAATGTCACCGAGTAATTAAAAATACGTCTTTTCTAATCCCTAGAAAAGACGCATCTCTCCCTTTATTTTGGGTGGTGGAAATGGTAGTTGCATGTGGTGAAGACTTTTAGAGTTATTAGTGTCAAATGACATTTAAACCATTAAATTTCGGACTCAAAAGACCAAAATACTTGTTATGTGAGATTCAGATAATCAATTTTATTACATTTCTAACATTAGTTAGGATTCAAAAGGTAAATTAAGTGGGATGATTTTAATATTGGGTATCCTATCAAAATGATACGAATTTTATGGGGGTGGGGGGGGGGGGGGTGTTTGTGTTTGCAATGTGATACTTGGCATATGATTGGGAATTACACGTATTTTTTGGCCAATTTACAACCATAGAACATTTTAAATTAAATTTGGATTATTGAGGATCTAAGTCTTAAAATTTTAAATATAATTTTGAACAAAAAGTTAAAATATGTAAATATGATTTCCGAAAGACAGTGTGGCATAACAAGATATCATTCAACATAAAAATACCTTTTCAAAAAAGATTTGTAACAACCGTTCAATAGTTGTTAAAATGTTATTATTTAGCAACCAATATATGAAAATTCAATTAAGCATTTAATGAAGGAGACATTTAACTTTATTCAATTTACGATTAGACTCATTTTTGACTCAGAAAATATTTGATTCATGACTCGTTCAGGATTAACTAGATGTGAAGAGGCTCTTCATAAAATATTTAAGTAATTTGAAAATATTTCAAAATTGTAATCATAATTATGAAAGTAAAGACTGTCAAAGCAAGGTATCTTTCAACAGAAACGGACATTCTCGAAAAGGATGACAACCAAATAGTTAATAGCAAAACGTTACTGATTATCGATCTGTGCATGAAAAATCTGTTGAACTTTTAATGAGAGTGTGTGTGTGAGAGAGAGGGAGAGAGAGGAGGGAAAGATTTAACTTTATTCGCTTTATAACTTGTTCAGTATCAACTCAGAAAGAAAAAAGAGTCATCCCCGATCACAATTTGAGTTAATATATCTCTAGATTTTGTGAATTTATAAACATCATATTATTTCCGGTTACAATAAAAAATACTCTTAGTTTGTTTCAAAATATAATCAAATAAAAATCCCCAAATATCGTCTAGCATTTGTGATACAATAATAAGTATTTTGTTACTAAAAGTGCAAGCTCAAGAGTATGTGATACTTCAATTTAACCACACAATTGTTTAGCATATAAGATTCCAATATCAGCTCGGGTAGTAAAATATTAAAAAAATAAAATCAATATAAACTCGGGAATTTAACTGAGCCAGACCCACCGAGTTAAGAGATTGACACAAATACGCGACGCCACGATTGTGAAAATTATAGAATCTTTAAATGCTGTCCGAAGAATCACATTACATACTCATTTAATTCCAAATTTGCCCTTCCCCTTATCTTTTGAGCTGTGCATATAAATCACCATCCCCTGTTCATCTGGCACACCGAGAGCACATACAAAAGAGCCGGTGAGAGAGAGAGAGGGGGATATACATATAGAGAGAGAAAGAGGAACTTTTAAGAGAGAGAGAGAGAGAATGGGATTGAATTGGCCAGAGTTGAAATTGGATTCAGGCTCATCTGGGTTTGTTCCAAAAACCATGTCTGAAATCTTGACCGATCTTTCTATGATCAGTGATGATTCATTAAAAGCAATGAAGCTTAACAATTATATGCATGTTATGCAAGATGAGCTCAGAAAGATCGATGCTTTTAAACGTGAACTTCCCCTTTGTACCCTTTTTCTGAACGACGGTTTGTTCCTTATCTCTCTTCGATTGATCACCATGATTTTGATTTTTGTTACTCCCTCCGTCCCAAAATGAATGATCGGTTTTTTTTTTTTCTGAATTTGCTCCCGATCTATAGCAATTTTTTTTATCATAAGGGAAATGGATTTTACTTTTGTTTGTTTGTTTGTTTGTTTTTTTTTTTTTTTTTTTTTTTTTTTTTTAACTTGCAGCGGTGGAGAGATTGAAAGAGGAAAGAGCTCAGTGTACGCAGAAGGAGGTGGAGCCGGTGATGATGGAATTTCTGCCGTTGAAGAATAATTCTGAAGTTGAAGGGGTTAAAGGGTCAGTTTACGATGCCGACAAGAGAGAATGGATGAGCTCTGCTCAACTCTGGGCCGCCGGCGCTCGGACCGAAATGCCGCATAACAAAGAGCAAAACTTTATTCTCAATCTGGAATTAGTAAGATTCATTTTAATTTTATATTTTTCCGAAAAAGTCGAAAATGGTTTTTTTTTCCTAATAATAGTTTAATTTTTCGATAAATTATACTCCATCCGTCCCGCTACAAATCACACGGTTGATCAACTGAATCAATTTTTGACCGTGATTTTATGAATGTCTAGATATCTCTATGCAATTCTAAAAAAAGTTATTGATAGTATTTCTAATGGTGAAGCAATAACAATTTTTAAAATTACAAAGAAATATCTAAATATTCATAAAATCATTGGTCAACAATTCACACAGACCAACTGTGTGAATTGTAATGGGACGGAGGGTAATATATTTTAATGGTGTATATAAATATTTAGAGGGTGCAATTTAATATAATTGCACCAGACCATTATGTTTTGTAAAATAAATTTGCAATTTTTTTAAGAAATTGGCTTTTTTTTTGTTAGTGAGTAATTTAATACTCCCTCCGTCCTAGTCCAATTCCAATTGGGACTTATTTCCTTTTTTATCAGTCCCAGCCCAATTGAGACTGTCCAAAATGAAAGAGAATCTTTACTATTTTTTTCACTCATCCTCTCTCCTATTTTACTTTTACACTCACATTATCAATCAAATCACTATTCCTTCCACTCATTCTCTCTCCTATTTAATTTTTCATACTTACAACATTTTCTTCCACTTTTTCTCTCTCTTACTGTTCTTTAATTTGTGTGCCCAAAAATTTGGTCTCAATTGAACTGGAACGGAGGGAGTATATTATAAGATTAGCATTTGAAAGCGATAGAAATTGTATTTGCTTTAGTTTGAATCCCCTAATCTCGTATAGAAATGGTCATCGAATGCTGGTTGATAGAGAGTTTTTTTTTTTTTTTTGCAAATTTGCAACTCTCTTTGCCACATAAAAACAAAATATAAACGCAATTCAATTTATATGTTGATGAGCAGATGTAAATTTTGATCTGAAGGAATAGTTAAATTCTTCTTCCAATTTAAAAAAAAAACCTAGTCTCTGTGTGTTTATGTTTGTTTAAGTCAGAGTTTAGTTATAAAACAGTATTCCCTCCACATCTCATCCGAAAATGTATACATTTTCATTTCGGGTGTCGAATTTAAAAAGACACATTACCAAAATGAAAACTTTTTTATTCGTGAGATCGACTTGTAACACTCCCGCTAACTATCCACTAACTATTCTCTACCCAACTTTCTCTCTCCCACCTCACTTTTTATACTTACAACATTTATTACACTATACAGTCTCATTAATTCATGTGCAAGGCTAATTTTATGATTTTTCGGGTGGAACGGAGTGAGTATTAAAGAAGAAATTAATTTTCTCCCCCATCAAGGAAGAAGATCTAAATTTTAGAAACTTTATTATTATTAGAAAATAAATTATTTTAATGAATATGGATTCCTCTTATTTTGGCTGTTGTAACAGAGTGAGAAAGAATCTGATGGCTCTGAACTTGAGAGGCCATTTGAAGCATACCAGACACGTAACTGTGGAGGATCCTTTCTGGCATTTAAGGGCCGGAAGCCGGGACTGGCAAGTGACCTTTTACCGTCTTATGGACCATCTATGTTGGCTCCGGCGGGTTCACCGGATTTTGATCCAAAAGGCAAACACATTTCTCGTGCATCCTTCCAAGTGAAGTCACTGGACAAACCAGAGATTGAAGAATCATCGAAGAAACCGAGGAGGTGCTGGTCACCGGAGTTGCACCGGTTATTTGTTGAAGCTCTTGAACAACTTGGTGGAGCACATAGTATGACACTTTTACTTAATCTTATCATTTATTATATGTGCTATATCTGTTTTATCAAAAATGTTTTTTCTTCTTTTTTCAAATACTCCCACATCTCATTATAAGTGTCATCTCATGCTAATATAAGTGCCACATTTACTTTTCAATATTTTTTTTAAAAAATTGGGATTTACTCTCTCCATCCCATAATAAATATCGCATTTGACTTGTATTTGAAAACTTGATATACATTCTTGAGCCCCAATTTGATAGCTTAAGCTTTTAGATCAATTGGTAACTTAACGTTCACTACAAGAAATATGTCTTTTAGAGACACTTTGCTTGGGACAGAAATTAACAATAGTCTCTGTTTATACAAATTTGAGACAACAATTCTATAATGCTCTCTCTTTTGAGACAGCAATTCTCTAATAGTCCCTAATTTGGGACAGCATTTTCTAATGATCCCTGTTTTAACATGTAATATTTATGTCAGGGACGGTAATTGCCGTCTCTAAAACATTTGTGGCACCCACTTATTGAGACCCCTATTTGTCCCTGTTTTATCCTAATTCAAACAGGGACGGTACTAGATCCTATTTTAGGCAACTTAATGAGACCCTTTCCCGTCTCAATAAATATGATTTTTAGTAGTGTTGTTAACGTTTTTAAGAAATGTGCTTCAATTGTTTGTACACTGTTTGTACAATGTTAAACTTGCAATAAGACTTTTCCTAATTTAGAAATGCGACATTTATTTTGGGATGAAACTAAAATGAAAGTGCGACACAATGAGACGGAGGGAGTACTTGTTTATACACTGCTTCTGCATTAAGTGTTGAAGGAGATCATCATTTGCCACACTTTATTTACTTAAGTTGATAAACATTGCAGAAGCGACCCCAAAGCAGATCAAAGAAAAGATGCATGTTGAAGGCCTGACTGCAGATGAAATCAAGAGTCACCTGCAGGTATTATATATTCTCAACCTTTTCTTCCCCCTTGTCAAATTCTGTTATTCTAATGTCTATAAAAAAATCTTGTACTAAAATTAATCCGCTTGATTGAAATTGCAGAAATACAGACTACATTTGCATAAAGTGGCCCCAAGATCCATGACTGCAGCTGCGCCTTCCCCGTCTACATCACGGAGTTACGTGAAGGGTAGCCGAAATACATCTGAGTCGCCTGATGGACCTTTCCACATAGGCGAATCGTCAAAAGGGGTCTCCATTATAAGCTTGGATGAGGAGGACGATGGGAAGTCTGAGAGCCACAGCTGGAGAGGTCTGCCAAAGAAGTAATTTGATTGTAACAAGTGGTCCGTCTTGAATTTTGCAGCATAAAGTTAGAAACAATAATATAGGAGAATGTATCAGATGATGATTAAATCTGATAAACAGGTGAGAAGAGTATTATAGTAGCAGTGGCCGGAGAGGCCCTCAAGGCGCTTTTTTTTTCCCTTCATATTTGAGGGACAAAACAATTAGAGGCGGATTTTTTTCTCTCTAAAATTTTGGTTCTTTTTCTTATTAAATCCAAACATTTCCGACTTTTAGTTGGAAGGATGAATTTTCATGTCGTTTGATTATAAAGTTTTAAATAAGCATTAAAGTTGCCTGTAATTGTTGGAGTTATGTTCTACTCATTGTCAGGTTAGGTTATCATGGAGGAAGGCTCGATGGCTTTTCTAGGTTATGTCTAGCAATCTTTGTAATATGCCATGCCCTGGCCTATGCAGAGTCAATTGTTGGCAACAATTGCCCTTGCCATTCCCGATGGCACATAGTTTTTATCACGAAACACATCCTTAAACCTTTTCAACAGTAGCAAATTTGTTGTTATGCTGTATCGGTTGATATAAATAAAGGTCATATATGTCTTTTTTCATAATGTGCAATAAAGATTAAATCTTGTGTAGATGTAATCTTCACTTCTATTACATGTATTACCCCCATTCCAAAATACTCCCTCCGTCCCGGTCGAAGTGTCTCATTTTGGACATCCCATTTAAAATGTCTCAATCCAAAAAAGGAAAGTTTTTATTACTATTTCACTCACTCATTCTCTCTCCTACTTTACTTTTACACTCACAACATTCTCTCTCTTAACTATTCCTCTCACTCATTCTCTCTCCTATTTAATTTTTCATACTCACAACATTTAAACTTTTTCTCTTTCCTACATCACTTTTCTTAATTCCCGAGTCGAACCCATTTTGAGACACTTCGGCCGGAACGGAGGGAGTATATCATATTGTATTTAGTTTTGTTCTTAATCAACAATAAAAATAAACAATTACTTTGAAACAGTAGCACTAGTATTTTTCCCATACTACACATAGATTTTTGCTGGCGAAAAAAAAAAAAAAACTAAAAAGTAGCTTGATTATAAATCATAGAAACAAATTATAATTTCATGGCTAACCTTTTAAAACACTAATGCGGATATTATTTTTTGTCTTATAGCAGCTCTTGGGGGGATGCAAATCTTCACTTCTATTGCCGCGTAGCAAGTGTTTTTTCGATCGATGCTAATGCACCACTGGCGGAGCTACAACTTGGATTAACGGGGGCAATTGCCCCTTTCCTCTCTCTCTCTCTCTCTGTACACGGTGACCCCCTTCCCTCCCTCTTCTCCGGTCAGCAACAACGAAGCAACTACATCAGACACCAGTCTCCATTTCTATTCTGGCGTCTTCTAATCATCCCCGGCGAATTGTTCTGGCCGTCCGGTCAACCTCTTCAGCCGGAATTTCATCTTCTTCCGCCGATATTTTAACCTCTCTAGTATAGAAGTGGATAAAAGATAATTTTATTATTCAAAATGATAACATATAGTACCCTCCGTCCCATTACAATTCACACAGTTGGTCAACTGTGTGAATTGTTGACCAATGATTTTATGAATATCTAGATATTTCTTTATAATTTTTAAAATTGTTATTGCTTCACCATTAAAAATACTATCAATAATTTTTTTTAGAATTGTATAAAAATATCTAGACATTCATAAAACCATGATCAAAAATTGATTCAGTTGACCAACTGTGTGATTTGTAGAGGGACGGAGGGAGTATATAGTACAAGTTGTTGTAACTAATCTATACAGAGATATACATGATCATAAAATGCAAATTAAAGATATATATGAGAGAGCGAGATGCTTTATCCGTGAGTGAAAGACGAGATTCGTTTAGTAGGAGGTAGAACCAAGATTGTCCCAGTAAATGACCAGAGGGTTTGGTAGTTTGAGGTCGAGCTCAGAGAGTAGGTTACGGAGCCATAGAATTTCGGTAGTGGCATCAGCAATTGCCTTAAGTGGATGATCTAGCAAGGGACCGTTGCTTCTTGGAGGACTAGGCGATGGGGTTGCGGCCAAGGTACACGATGAATCTGGTGGTGGAAACATAGTCGTCTTTGTCGCCAGCCCAGTCAACGTCACAAAAGGCATAGAGGGTTTGAGGAGTGGACTTGAATAGTTGGACGTCAAGGTGAAGTGTGCCATGTAGGTAGCGGAGAAGGCGTTTTAGTGCTGTCCAGTGAGGGGATTGTGGGTTTGGCATGAACTGGGCAAGCTTATTAACGGAGAAGGCTATGTCAGGCCTGGCCAGGTAGTGTAGGATGCCTATGATAGCCCTGTAGTCAGTGGGGTTATGAGTAGGAGCGGCCGGTGGATAGGGTGGTGTGACCGCTGGTGTGTTCACACTAGGAGTTGTATTAGTGGGCTGGGAAACTGTAAGAGTGGCATAAGTGGCCATGGGAGTCGGAGAAGGTTTGAAATGTTGAGGATATCATGGATATATTTTGTATGGGTTAGCAGGAGACCACTACTGTTTGGTGTGACTTCCGCACCTAGAAAATAAGAAAGGGGGACAAGATCCTTGAGGGAGAAGCGGGCAGCTAGACTAGCAATAAAGGAAGTGAAGGTGGTAGTAGTAGGGCCAGTGACGATAATGTCATCAACATAGACTAAGAGATAGAGTGGGGAGGTGGGGTTAGGGATGATGAAGATAGATAGATCTGCCAGAGAGGAGTGAAATTCGTAGGAGAGGAGATAGGTTCTGAGTTTAGTAAACCAAGCCCGGGGTGCTTGCTTTAGGCCATAGATGGCTTTGGGAAGACGGCAGACGAAGGTGGGATTGGTGGAGTCAACAAAACCTGGTGGATGGGACATGTAGACGATTTCGTTGAGGGTGCCCTGAAGGAAGGAATTGTAGATGTCAAGTTGTTTAATGGACCAATTTGGCTAGTGGCAAGAGAGAGAAGAAGGCGGATGGTTGTAGGTTTGACGATATGACTTAAGGTTTTAGAGTAATCAACTCTGGGTCATTGGTGGAAGCCTTTGACAACAAGGCGGGCTTTGTATTTCTGAATGATATTGTCTGGGTTATATTTGATTCGAAAGACCCAGTATCACCCAACAATATTTTGAGCCTCAGAAGGTGGAACTAGGCACCAAGTTTGGTTGTGGGTAATAGCTTGATATTCATCAAGTATGGCATTACGCAGTGAGGTATGGAGAGGGCTTGTTTTGTGGTGGAGGGCAGACTAGTGGGAGAAGAGAGTGAGGAGAGGTTGACATATTTAGGGTTAGGCTTTAAAATGTTGTTGGAGATACGAGTTTTTATGGTTCTGGCAGAAAGGGAGTTGGTTGGAGTGGCTGGTATGGGTTATGGTGGGGTGGCATCAGAGGTAGCAGTAGTAAGTGAGTTGGTGGATTTAGCTGCTATTACTGTTGGTGTCACCACATTAGTGGGTGCAGTGGTAGGAGTGAGGGTTTGGGAGGGGGGTTGTGAAGCTGCTCTGACGGCTGGTATGGGGTTGGGTTGTACAGGTGGTGTGGGAGGGGATTGAGGTATTGTTGTAGGAGCAATGATTGGGATAGATATGGGGGACCATTGAGAGGGAGTTAGTTGTGGGGAGTGTGGTGTTGGTTAGAGAGGGATAAGGGAAATTGGTTTCAACAAACTTCACATGACGGGATGTATAGACACGATTGGTGGTGGGGTCAAGGCAATAATATACACTTTGGGTGGGAGAGTAGCCAACAAAGATATATGGGATGGATTTTGGGGCAAGTTTGTGAGGGGTGTAGGGTCTTAGCCATAGGTAGCATAGACAGCCAAAGGAGCGAAGTTTTGAATAGTTTGGTGGGAAATTGAATAGTTTAAGGTATGGAGAGGCATGATTAAGAGAGGGAGTGGGCATGCGGTTTATGAGATAGGCAGATGTGGTGAAGGCATGAGGCCAGAGTGTAAGAGGGAGATTGGCGTGAGTGAGGAAGGTGAGGCCCATTTCCACAATGTGGTGGTGTAAGTACCCCAATCCGGACCGCTCTCCATCCGAGCATACGGAAAATATCAAGGGCGAACTTCCGGAGGTCATAACTCCTTCATACGGACACCGATTGAGACGTGCCATATATGGTTGGAAAGCTCTCGGAGAGAACTAGCTTGCAATGATATCCGTATGGACCACTTTGCAATGCAAGATGGTCCGGACGTACACTTAAGTCAACACGCAAAAAATCCCCCAAATCTCCCAAAAGTCCACAGTATTCTCTGAAATCCAGGAAAACCAAAAAATCAGTAATGACAGAAGAGTCCGTACGGACCATATTGCAGTTTTTTTAGGCCTATAAATAGAAGGCTCCCCCTCCCATTTCATTCACACCTCCCTTCTCTCCTCTCTCCCCCCGACCTTCAGGCACACTTCTAAGCCTTCCCGACCTCTTCTGGCCCATCCCGAGGCGCTCCTGAGCCATCCTGAAGCCCTGCCGGTCCATCCCAAGCCATTCTGAAGCATCCCGAAGCCCTGACGGTCCATTCTGAGGCATTCCGAAGCATCCTGAAACTCTGTTGGTCCTTCCCGAGCCATCCCAGGGCATCTCCCGAGGCATCCCAAAGCTCTGCTGGCACACACCGGTCCATCCCGAGGCATCCCGAAGCTCTGCCGGCACATACCGGTCCATCCCGAGGCATCCCGAAGCTCTGCCGGCACACACCGGTCCATCCCGAGGCAATCTTGGTCCATCCCGATCGACCCCCGACATCTCAAAACAAACATATTCCCCCGCGGAAGATAGACACAAACCAACATTGGTACGATCTCCTTCCAAATCTCATTTAATTGCTTTCAGTATTTAAATATTTCCTTTAAATACATTGTCTACAATGTAGGCATCATTTTCAAAATGCATTTTTAAAAGCACACACACACACACACAACTTTTAAAGAAAGAAGGGTATGACTCGTGTATACAAGGCGACTCGGGTGAGCTCAAATATCACTTCCCGAGGCGTAACCTGACCTCAGAACTCAAAAATTTCATCACACAACAAAACAAACTAAAACAACATTTTCTCAATGTTTTGGGCGCAACCATAACGGCGTGGCGACTCTACGAAAAAAACGCAGCGAGTCTCCCCTAACGTCGAGATGCCGTGTCCGCGCGCCGGATCGGGTAATTTCAGTTGGCGACTCTGCTGGAAAGATTTTGTTTTAAAAACTTTTAAACAAAAAAAAGGATTTTTAAAACAATAATGAGGGTCAAACTTTCATTTTACCCTTTCTTTAACTGTTGTATGTGTGTGCATGTGCTTTACTTTTTTTTTTGCTTATTAAAAAAAATACAAAAAAATTGCATCATAATACATCTGTGTATATATATTTAAAATACATTATGCAAAAACTTTCTGTTTTCTCAGAAAAAGAATTTTAGTGACCGCACACTACGCGCACTCTTATCATGTACACTGCACACTACAACCCCAAACCCGGGATGGTCTCAGATGCAGTTCAATTGGTGTTCCTATGCCTTTTGAGCGCGCACGAGATCATTCCAAACTTCCCATCCTAGCCAGTGTCAACCATGCACTCTTGCATCACACTCTGTCCAGACTCGATTGGTTTTTACCCAGTCTGTGTCATAAAGCCTGGATACATATCCCATGTCGGCCATTATCTGAGTCAAAGCCCAGAAATCAAGATCTCTTGCGCAAGCAAGACGATGAAAGGTCACGCTAAAATCTTGACCCGATCTTGATTTCAAATGCTACACCCATACAATGCTCCGTACCGGATATACGTCCATGCCCACATGACACCATGTCATCAAGCCTTTAATGCGTCATCCATGACAATATGACCTAGACAAAACCTAAAGTCGTAGATCCCTTGCGTAAGCAAGGTAAATAGAGGTCATGCCGAACTCTTGACCCGATCTTGACTATAAGTACTGGCTCTGTTCACTATTCACATGACAGACACATTAAAACGAACATGACATGCTCGATCCTTAGGTTTGTTTTTTCTTTTGGCCGGTGGAAACCGCTTGCCCTATAGGACCCTCGCCCTGGGCTGTCCACCCTGGAAAGTCGAAATACAGGTGCAAAACGAGGGGCTTATAGTCGTAGTGATGGTTCCCACTGACCGAGGATCTAGAATAGTTGCGAAAAAGAAGAGTAATATTTTCCAACCCATTTTGGATTATGAGAAAACATGTTTTAAGTAAATTAAAACAACCAAAAAATAAAATAAAAAAGGAAACTGCATGTCACATGAGCTTCCCCCTCCATCCAAAAGGCCCTCATGAGTCTAAACCCTACCTTTCACCCCCTCAAGTGAACCGAGAGTGGTTGAGAGTGCCCGAGTGCCGTCTTTTCTGTATCGAAGTTACAAAGTCCGACAGCCCTTCCGGTTCAGCGGTCCGAACAGACCGTTACTCTCCCATGGCAAGGTCGAGAGATAACAGTGAAGGAAATGGTATTCTGCCTTTGATAAATCTCCAGACAATGGAGGAGGTACTGCAAGCCTTCGAAACCCTTAAGAAGTGCCAAGAAGAGCAACAAGATTGGATTGTAGACACCATGCGCCTTCGCGGAGCTGTTGCTGTTCCCTAACCTGATGAAACCTTCATCCTCATAGAAGACGAAGACACGCCTGCTCCCCCGGCTGCCCAAAGCTATCAGCAGGCCCCTCCTTTGAAAAGCTATGAAAATACAGCAATGCAGAGTAGCTCCCGCTCAAAGATCCATTCAAGCCTCAGTCAAGCAACCACGATCTGCCAATCTCAGCCCAATCAGTTTCCCAGCTCCGCTCCACAAACTCAATATCACCAGCACATATGTGGACCTACTCCCCCTGATCCCAATGTCTCTCCGTATCCCCCAGGATTCAATCATTTGCCTCTATATGAGCCCCGCGGCCACAACTTGAAATCCCAATGCCTGCCAGGGACAGACATACCGAGCAGATACCCATACATTTCAAATCTACCACCCGCCGACTACCTCTTGGGGCTAATGAGACATTCCCTCAGATCCCAAACACAACCCATGGTGGTCCAGGCAAATCTGCCTTTGGCTCCAATTTCAGTAATCCAGAATACAGGTTGGTATACACTCAACTGCCTCCCCAAGATTGCCGAGTGGTAATCTCGTCAATCAATCTACCTATATCTTCGGTTTCCATCCTAGAAAACGGCAGCCTGTCTCTGCCTACTGACCCTCACATGGCTTGGCTGGTTGAACAGATGAAGGATATGCAAGGGAAAATGGCCAACTCTCGGAGAGACTCGCTCACGCCCACAGATCCAAGTAAGGTGGTTCCTCTCCCCACGAAGTTCAAGATGCCAGAAATGGAAAAGATTGATGGGACGGAATGCCCGAGGACCCATATCAATACCTATGTCTTAGGTATGAGGACCAAAGGTGCTACCCCTTAACAAATGGCAGATCACTTCCAACGCTCCCTAAAATACACGGCCTTGAGGTGGTTTCTTAAAGTAAAAGCAGAAAACCGCTCCACCTAGGAGCAAATAAGTGACATCTTCCTGGAGAAATACCGTGCTAACCTCAAGTGGGAAACAAATCGGCATGACCTGTAGGCCACTGAGCAGAAAGATGATGAGCCGGTGAGGGAATTTTACAAAAGATGGAATTGGAAGTTAAGCGAGATAGTGGACCTCCTATCCAAGGAAGAACAGATGGACATCTTCCACTCCTGCCTCAAACCATCGTTGAGGACATTGATCAGCCACCACCCCTATCCTGATCTTCGCGCTATGGTCAACACCGGTACCAAGTTTGAAAAGTTTTGAGCACGCAGGAAACAGTAGCTAGTCCTGCTTCTTCCTACCGCTGCAAGGCAGTCCCGCCTAATCCGGCATCTGCCCCAAACAAAGGAAAAAGGGCTACCTGTGATGATGTGCCCGCCAAAAATTTTCCCGAAAAAGGTTTAACTTTGAAATTTTTCGTTTCTTTGAAAAACCAATCGAAAAAGACCGGAGTCGCCACGCCATTTTTGTTTTAAGGGACAAAACTTTGAAAAATGCCCGAGATTAGAGATTTGGGTTCGGAGGTCATGTTACATGCCGGGAAGGACGTTAGTGTGCACCCGGAATGCCTCGTAAAACGAGTCTTCCAAGCTAAAAACCATTTGTTTGTGTGTGTGTGTGTGTTACTTTGGGCAAAATAAGTTGAAACTGAGGGAAGTAAAAATTGGGAATTCTTTATTTGACTTTGGACAGATCCCATAATTTTTGGTGTGATTTTTGGGTTGAGTTTTGGTACTCAAAAGATTTTTGGAAGTTGGAAACCACTTCTGCCAGAATGAAAAAGGCAGTGGACACTTGATTTTGAAATTGATTTAAGGGCTTCAAAACTTCATAATCTGAGAAAACTCAGAGAATAAAAGTTGTTCCAGACACCTCAAATAAGATTTCTGTGAAAGAATTTTCCATTTTGGAGAATATTTGAGGACCCAAAACCTTCTGGAAATCTCAGATATGAGATCTGGACTCCCAGAGACTGGTGATCTGACCTTCAAAAGAAAATTTGAAAAAGGGAGTTTTAATCACGCAAAAAATAAAGTAAAAATATTTCTAGAAATCTCTGGAAGTTGGCTACAAAAAGTGTTTTGTAGTCAACAACAAATTCCAAGTTTATCTGTGTCCAAAAAATTAGACCATGGACTGGGGTCTTAGAAAATTGCTACTGGACAGCAACTTCTCCTTGAAGAAAAACATGATTTTAAAGGGGATTTGGCATCCATGCTTGTCCCCATTTCCATAGGTTTTGATTAGTGATCACTTGACATTTTAGTGGTGAATCAACTATATCAAACCATCCTTGGGGTACATTAGGACTAAGCACTTCATTTGCTTGGGAAGGGGAATTTTATCCTTTGAAAATGAGATTTGATGTATGAAAATGAGTTTTAGGGTTTTGAAAATGTGTTTTCTTTGCAAGAAAGTAAGAACACTTTGAAAATAATGTTGATCCTTGTAGAAGATCATCCATGGAGATGAACTTCCATGGTGATCTTCTTGGATCTAAGACAAGATGATGAACAAACTACATTTTGGAGTTTGAAAATATATGCATGAAGAAGTTTAGGGTAAGGAGAAGGAGGGTTTACCAATCTTCTTTGTGTTTTGGGAGTTTTTGGCTTGAATGTAAGAGTGTTTGAGGCTTGAATATGAGAGTGTTTGAGTTAGTGTGATTTTGGGTGAATAGTTGAGAAAAAGGTGACAATTCTAGAGAATTCTCACTGTTTTCTCACTATTTTCGCCAAGGTGCAGTTATAAATTATGTTTTTCCTCCTCCTTTTTCTGAGACTGAAGGCCTCAATTTATAGCCCTCTGAAATTACAATGATGTCCGCGCGGATGGGTTTGTCAGCGTGCACTGTTCATTAATTACAGCTTCAGGCTTTGGACACAAGGAATAAAATTCAAATTAAGCAACAGAAAATGTTCCAGCCATTTCTATTTCGGGTTTTTGACCATTTCTTTTGCTTTTTTGATTCTTTTCCATGGTTTATCTTTTTTTTGGCAATCCCTAATCTACCCTTACTTGGTTAGAAATGTTAGGCGCTTTCGAAGGAAGCGGGGTCGTCGATAAGAGTAAGGCTCCATATTTGGTAGGATGATCAAGTGATCGAGTGGCTGAACCTAATTAATAGGCTACCTACGTATCCTTAAGAGGAATCAAGTCGGCCGTAGTTCGGGTCTTTTACCCTGGAGATGATGGCGTTTTAGGTGCCTCGAACCTGATGAGCGAGTTCTGCAGTCGGTTGCTGGAAAGAAACTCTGCTGGGGATTTGAGATGACCACTTTGGTCTGATGGCTGAAATTGTACATCCGCTCTGCTGGGGATAGGAATGACCATTTTCGGTCGGATGGCTATCCGCTCTGCTGGGGATAGGAATGACCATTTTCAGTCGGATGGCTATCCGCTCTGCTGGGGATAGGAATGACCGTTTTCGGTCGGATGGTTGAACCTAATGATAGGCTACCTACGTATCCTTAAGAGGAATCAAGCCAGTCGTAGTTCGGGTCTTTGACCCTGGATATGATGGCATTTTAGGTGCCTCGAACCTTGATGATGGCGTCTTAGGTGCCTCAAACCTTGATGATGGCGTTTTAGGTGCCTCGAACCTTGATGATGGCGTTTTAGGTGCCTCGAACCTTGATGATGGCGTTTTAGGTGCCTCAAACCTTGATTTGAAATGGCCTTTCGGTGGACTTTGTCTGCTGCCGAAGGAGAGGGTGACCGTTTTGGTCGAGGGGCTGGACCTAATGATAGGCTACCTACGTATCCCTAGTGGGAATCAAGCCTTTTCGTAGTTCGAGATCTACTCGAGATTCCGTTGGCTTTTGGGATTCCGTTGACTTTGCTGGGGATTTTGTTAGCCTTTGCTGGGGAAAAATCAGACGTATTCGTCGGGGAAATCAGTCTTACGTTTTACTGCCGGGGAACAATTTTGATGAAAGATACGGGATCCCGTTATCTTTCTTGGGGAGATCGGTCTTACGTTTGACTGCCGTTGATGATATTGATGAAAGAAACGGGATTCCGTTAACATTCTCGGGGAAATCGGACTTACGTTTGACTGCCGTCGAATAATTTTGATGAAAGAGACGGGATTCCGTTAACTTTCTCGGGGAGATCGGACTTACGTTTGACTGCCGTTGATGATTTTGATGAAAGAAATGGGATTCCGTTATCTTTCTCGGGGAAATCGGACTTACGTTTTACTGCCGTGGATGATTTTGATGAAAGATACGGGATTCCGTTATCTTTCTCGGGGAAATCGGACTTACGTTTGACTGCCGTTGGTGATTTTGATGAAAGAAACGGGATTCCGTTATCTTTCTCAGGGAAATCGGACTTATGTTTGACTGTCGTTGATGATTTTGATGAAAGATACGGGATTCCGTTATCTTTCTCGGGGAAATCGGACTTACGTTTGACTGCCGGGGAATAATTTTGATGAAAGATACGGGATCTCGTTATCTTTCTCAGGGAAATCGGACTTACGTTTTACTGCCGTGGAATGATTTTGATGAAAGATACGGGATTCCGTTATCTTTCTCGGGGAAATCGGACTTACGTTTGACTGCCGTTGATGATTTTGATGAAAGATATGGGATTCCGTTATCTTTCTCGGGGAAATCGGACTTACGTTTGACTGCCGGGGAATAATTTTGATGAAAGATACGGGATCTCGTTATCTTTCTCGGGGAAATCGGACTTACGTTTTACTGCCGTGGAATGATTTTGATGAAAGATACGGGATTCCGTTATCTTTCTCGGGGAAATCGGACTTACGTTTTACTGTCGTGGAATGATTTTGATGAAAGATACGGGATTCCGTTATCTTTCTCGGGGAAATCGGACTTACGTTTGACTGCCGTTGATGATTTTGATGAAAGAGACGGGATTCCGTTATCTTTCTCGGGGAAATCGGACTTACGTTTGACTGCCGTTGGTGATTTTGATGAAAGAAACGGGATTCCGTTATCTTTCTCGGAGAAATCGGTCTTACGTTTTATTGCCGTGGATGATTTTGATGAAAGATACGGAATTCCGTTATCTTTCTCGGGGAAATCGGACTTACGTTTGACTGCCGGGGATGATTTTGATGAAAGATACGGCATTCCGTTATCTTTCTCGGGGAAATCGGACTTAAGTTTGACTGCCGGGGATGATTTTGATGAAAGATACGGGATTCCGTTATCTTTCTCGGGGAAATCGGACTTACGTTTGACTGTCGGGGAATAATTTTGATGAAAGAGACGGGATTCCGTTAACTTTCTCGGGGAGATCGGTCTTACGTTTGACTACCGTTGATGATTTTGATGAAAGAAACGGGATTCCGTTAACTTTCTCGGGGAGATCGGTCTTACGTTTGACTGTCGTCGAATGATTTTGATGAAAGAAACGAGATTCCGTTAACTTTCTCGGGGAGATCGGTCTTACGTTTGACTGTCGTCGATGATTTTGATGAAAGAAACGGGATTCCGTTATCTTTCTCGGGGAGATCGGACTTACGTTTGACTGCCGTCAGGGTTCCTTTGAAAGGGGGTTAACTTTGGTTAACTTTGTTAAGTTGAGGACTAAACTGCAGAGTCCTGAAATTTTAATGGGCAAAAGGGTCATTTTGACCCTTCAAACCTATCCGCGCGGAGGGGATTGTAATCTGGACAGGTTTTAAATGAGGCGCCGCCCTCCCTTCTTCTTCTTCATAATTTCTTTTCAGTTTTCGAGAGAGAAGAGGGAGAAACCGAGGAGAAGCCATTGTTGACCAAGAAAAGCTTCGAAAATCTTCCGTTTTCTTTGATTTTTCGAGCAATGGAACACGCAGGAGTAGCCATTCAAGGCGTGGTCCGGTAGCGGAGAGGCGATTGGAGCTTGTCCGAATGAGGAGGCACTATTCTCTTTCGCAATCGATTGCGGAGGAGCATTACCCCGATGCGTGGCAACATTGGGCCACTGATCCGAGCCTCCGAACGGTATACTTCGAATCTTTTCGATCCCTTTGTCGATTTCTTGCTTGAAATTGATTTTTTGGTGATTTTTTTTTTTTTTTGAAAATTCGAATATCAATGTTCTTGGCCTTGGATTTTGATTTTGATGCTTTGCATGTTGTAATGAGTATATGGGTAATGCATTTTGCTTGAAAAAAGAATGGGCATTTTGCCAAAAAAAAAAAATTGTCCGAAATTTGTGTTTTTGACTTTGAATCTTGATTTTGATGATATGCATGTTGCATTTTGTTTGAAAAGAATGGGCATTTTGCCATTTTTTTTTTGTTGTTGTTTTTTTTTTTTTTTGAAATATGAAATGATAAGGAATTCGTTCGAATTTGGGACGGCATGAATGTATGCATGTATGCACTCTTGTAGGATTTTTTTTTTGGAATGATGAATGATATGATATGAATGCATTTTTTTTTTTGAGAATGTGATTTTCTATGAAAAGTGGGACGGGTTTTTCGTTCCCTTTGAATGAATGATTTGAAAAAATTGTTTATGTATGTTATTTCATGAAAAATGGGACAGTGTTTTTGCTTTCGTTGACTCCTTGTATGAATGTATGAATGTAGGATTTTTTGAGATGATGGATGATATGCATGTTATTTCATGAAAATGGGACGGAGTTTTTGCTTCCGTTGACTCCTTGTAAAATTTTTTTTTATGTATGAATGAATGTTGATTGGGATTTGGTGAAAACTGCTTTCTTTTGTGCAAGAAAAATGGGGCTAGGTTCATTGCATGCTGTTATGCTGCCGAATTTTCTTCAAAATTTTATGTCTATGATGCATGTGCATGCTCCTTTTTTATTTTAATGCAAATTTTTTTTTGAATGCAAAATTTTTTTTTGACTCTTTCTTTTTTTTTTTCGATTGCAGGGTGGAGATCACTTTGTGACGCAGCAGCTGAACAAGATGAAGACTCGAGGATCAGTGGAGTCTGTGATTGGTCTATGGGACCGGCTTCCAGATATGGGCAGGAGCGATGATGAGTCCTAGACAGATCGTCATTGAGACCGGGCTGTACGAGTTTATTGAGTGCTTGAGGGGGTTGGTCAAGTTTCCCAAGAGCAAGGGTCTGATCTTCGCTTTGGCACAACACTGGTGGGACGTGACCCACACATTTCACTTTTCCTGGGGCGAGGCGACGGTTACGCCTATTGACTATGCTGCGATCACGGGTCTGTCCTTTAATGGACGCAGCATTGAGTGGAGAGACGGATACAGCGATCTGGATCTGCAGGCCCTTCTAGGATTTTCTCCTATTCCCAAAAAGGGGACGGGTATGGAGTACGCGGTGGTCGAGGGAAAGATTGTGGAGATCATTGGGAGCTATGAGGCTGGGGATGAGAGGATAGGCGCCGAGCAGATTGCTAGGGCCTTTTTGTGGTTTGCTTTTTCGAGCACTCTTTTTGGACATGCCGAGGGGACTACTGTCTTTGCTTTCTTGAGGTCCTTGGAGGATGTGGGGATGGCCGGAGAGGTCTCTTGGGGAGAGGCAGATCGGCGCGAGCTCTATTTCGCTCTAGATCGGTATAGCCGGAAGGCTGTCAGTTCCTTGACATGCTTGGAGTTCCCTCTGGAGGTATAAGCTTTCCTTTCGCTTTCCCTCTTTTCTTTAAGCACGTATCTTTTTTCGCACTTAATTGATTTGATTTTTACCTTTCGCAGGTATGGGCGTTGGAGTTCTTTCACGTCACGATGTGGCGAAAGACGGCGGAGTACGTCGGGGCGTATCCAGCCATGCGTTCCTGGTCCAAGTTTGCCCGGGAGAAGAAGGGTTCCAGAGGACGCACGACCCTCAGATACAAGGACTGCCTGCCTTTGACGGGGGCTGAGACGGATGAGGGGATGATATTCTATCCCTGGGATCGTTTTGATGTGGCGCAGCTGAGGGGCGCTGAGGTATGGACCGTGCAGCGGAGGATTTTTAGGGGCTTGACTTGCGACGTCTATTATCTGGGGGAGAGGGTGACGCGTCAGCATGGCGTGAATTTGCCTTTGATGACACCGGTGGAGCCTCCTGCCGACATGATGCACCCTAGTGAGAGATCTATGACCTGGGATGATTACCGGGGCGGCCAGCACTTCTCAGCATTTGTGGCGATTGAGCCATATCCAGTATTTGTCTTGAGGAGGCTGAGGACGCCCCAGGTTCTTGATAGAGAGGGGTTAGGGATCCCGCGGTACCCTCGGATGGACTTTTCATATGTCCAGGATGGGGTCCGATTGAGGGTGCATATCCCTCAGCCTGAGCGGCTTCCACGAGCTTTCCGGCCTCGTCCGGGTATGAAGGTATGGCTTCTCTTTCCCACCTCTTTTTTGCTTATGTCTTTTCTTTTCTTTCCTGTCATCATTTCTTACTCTAACGGTTTCTGACGCTTTTGTTTTCGTGCAGTTTCCGGAGGTGGTCGTGGAGAAGCTGACGAAGCAGGTGATCGGGGCTAAGAGATTCATCAGGAGGATGGTGGCTTGTGGAGCCCCTCGAGCTAGAGCGAGGCGACCACAGCCGGCGCCTGTCAGGCGGGAGGCTTCCCCTATTCCTTCAGAGACTTCCTCCGAGACTCCTCTTTCTCCTCTCCTTGACCCCCGCGTGGTACTACCTTCGGACCACGTCATTCTCGGAGATCCTTACGGGCAGGGACACGTCCGGGCAAAGATGGTGGATCTTCTTCGCACGTCCAGAGTCCGACGCCTTCACCTTCGGATATGATTTCTTTGCGGATCTTGGCTTGCCACTATCGGAAGCGTGCCGGTTGGTCCCGACGAGCCTTCCTCCCGAGACGAGGATGATGATTCGAGCCCGAAATCTTCATGACTACTGAGGAGGCGGGCCCGAGCCGCAAGAGGGACCGGGGGAAAGGCCCAGCCACCGAGGACTCTGACTGACGATCCTTCGAGACTGATTTTTTGAGATTGATTTCTGAGACTGAGATTGTGTTTAGACCGATACAGTTTATTTTTATGCACATTTTCTTTTTGCTTCTTTTTTTTTTTTTTTTTTTTTTTTGGAATGTAATAATCTAGGATTATTGTTATTTTATTATGTTTTTTTTTTTGAATGCAATGCTGTATGAATGCAATGTTGCATGAGCCTCGGTTTTTTGGCAAGGGTGTAGATGTTTGGTGTATGAACTGGTTTGGACAGGCTTTGGCTGGGACAAAATATTCCTTTGTGGTGCAGCAATTTGGACTGTTGCAAAATTTTTTTTGGTAGCAATACTATCCGCGCGGATAGGACAGGAATCTGACACTGTCCTTTAATTTTGCTTCAGATCTGGTCTTACTTTATTTCAAATTCAAATACCTTCTTCAACCACCAGTTCAAACAGCCATTTTCGGGGAGAAGGAGAGAAAAACCATGGAGAGAATTGTGAACATGTTAAATCCACCCAAAATTCTCAAATGCAATTCTTCACCAAGTTTAAAGAGTGGTCTCGGGAGATTATGCATGAGAGGAGGTCATTCTTTGAAGAAAGGTACAAGGTGAAGTGCTTATGGTCCCTCAAAGAATTGGTTCCGGACTACGACCTCTTGAGAGCTTCTTCATCATTTTGGGATACTAGAAGGCATGTTTTTTGCTTTTCTTACAATGAGGTTGTTCCGACCGTGGAAGAATTCCGGGCTTTGCTTCGCGGTCCGGAGGTGGAAGAGATTGCGGTTCCTTTGCCCGGAGGGGCCTCTTTCGTTGATAGATTGTGCAACCTCCTTCATCTTTCCCCGGAGGAAGCACAAGGTATGATCTGTAGTCCCGATCACTTTGATATTTCCGGTCTCCCTGATAGATTTAGGGGCTTAGGCTTGCTTGACGATGCCTATTGGGATGCCTTTGCACTTTGCATGTTTGGTTCCTTGTTCATGGTTTACTCTTTTGGGATTTGTCATCGGTCTCTGTTGGATGTAGTCGTTCATTGTCGCTTGGGCAGAGATGTTGTACCTTTGATCTTGGGGGAGACTTTTCATGCTCTCGATAGGCTGGCTACCGGGAGACGGTATATGCACGGGGGCAGCCCGTTTCTCTTGACTCTGTGGCTGATGGAACGCCTGGGGGTTCTTCTGGAAACATCGGATATGATCAAGCCTTGGACATTCGCCAGGAGAGGGGTTGCTGTAGATTTTGATGATCAGGGCTCATGGGAGCGTTGGATGGCTGGTCGCCAGACAGAAGATATCAGATGGTCAGTGCCTTGTTGGCGGGTGGAGACTCGCAGAGTACTTCAGGACGGGTCTCCTGTGGTTATGGTTTCGGGGCTTTCTCATTCCAGCTTTTACATTCCGTCTTTGGTTCTGAGACAGTTCGGCTTGGAGCAGGTTCCTTTGGAGGACTTTGATGATATAGCCACCAGGGTGGTGGCTTCTGCTTCTATGGATGATCCTTCGGTGTTTTCCTTTCTTTCCCGAGTGTGGAGGTATGACGTCTTTCCTCCTCGGGTTATCCTCAGGCGTCTGAGACCTGTGTTCCTGACCACTTGGTACCTGGATTGGTACGAGAGGCATTTTGGAGAGACTCAGATGGCTATTTTGAGACGGCGTGAGGCCATTGTGGGTGCGGAGGACCTGACAGTTTCCGAAAGGAGGAGGGCCGAGGCGAGGGCCAACCCTCACGACAGGAGCGGAGACGCTATGACCGACTATGAGGCTTATGTCAAGAGACAGGAGAGGAGGACTCCTATGCTACCGGCTAGGCTACAGGAGATGAGAGATGATGCTAGGGCCACTAAGGCCCTGACAGAGGCTGGTTTGATAGATCCTGTTCCTATACCAGAGCTCGGTAGGAGGAAGACCGACATTTTTCCTGTTCAGAAGAAGAAGACTCGAAGGGGGAAGAAGAGGGGAGAGGCCAGTACGAGTGGCTTGGAGTGATTCTGAGTTTTCCGAGTATCCCTTTCTTGTCATAGCAGACACATTAGTTTGATTATGTATCTTAACTTCTTTTAGCAGGTTGCCAGTTGAATCGGGCTTAGACTCATCAAAAAGTTTTTAACTTGTAATGAATATTTGAATTGCTTCAGAGTTTTTCGAGACGCTTTCATGGTCTTATCAGAGTATGACTTTTATTTGTGTTTTAGACCGAACCGTTTCCGGCTGCCTACGTTCCCTTCGGAAAAAAGGGCTCAGGTCTCCGTAGTTCGACCTGGTCGATTTTGTTTTTTTTTTGTTTTTGGTGCAACCCTGTTTTTTACCTAGGCCGTTCTTTTCGGATTTTCAACCTAGTTGGGTATTACTCTTTTGGCACCTTTTTTTTGATATTTTTTGTTTTTTTTTTTTTTTTTTTTTTTTTTGTTTTTTTTTTGGTGCAACCCTGTTTTTTACCTAGGCCGCCCTTTTCGGGTTTTCAACCTAGTTGGGTATTACTCTTTTGACACTTTTTTTTTTTTGACTCAGTGTTTTACGCGTAGTATCTGCTCAGCTTGTCACCATTCACTGGGTGTACAAAGGGATTTCCGTCGAGGTCTGCAAGTTGCATGGCTCCTCCGGAGAAGATCTTTTGGACGATGTATGGCCCGACCCAGACAGGCTCCCATTTGCCAAGCGGGTTGACACGGACCGGGGGCTTTTCTTTAAAACGAGATCACCTTCTCGGATCTCCCGATGCTTTACTTTCTTGTCGAAGGCTCTGGCCATTCTCCCTTGGTAAGCTCGGATATGTTCCATTGCTTTCAATCGTCGCTCATCTAGCAGGGCCAATTCATCATGGCGACTTTGGATCCATTCGACCTCGTTGATCTGGCTTTCCAACAACACACGGAGCGAGGGGATTTCTAGCTCGATTGGGAGTACGGCTTCCATTCCGTATGTGAGGGCAAACGGTGTTTCCTCGATTGCCGTTCTGACGGATGTTCTGTAGCCCCAGAGTGTCAGGTGTAACTTTTCGGGCCAATCTTTGCCTCGGACAGCCATTTTCCGGATAATGTTTTCCAGAGTCTTGTTTGCTGCTTCGACGGCTCCGTTGGTTTGGGGCCTGTAGGGAGATGACTTGTGACGGGTTATTCTAAATTCTGCCAGCAGCCTTTCACATTCCCCTTCGAAGTGGGATCCATTATCTGAGATGATTTCGGCTGGTAACCCGTATCGGCATATGATGTTCTCTTTGATGAAGAGGGCTACTTTCCTTGAGTTGAGGATTTTGTAGGATTTTGTAAGGCATCCTTTCCAGTTCCTTCGAAGAAATCACCAATCTGCGTCTCTTTAGGCTCTTCCGCAGTTCCCAGATTCACACTCGTCAAAATCTCTTCAGCAGCTTGGGTTCGATTTTCCTTTTTCTGAACAACCTGCTTAAAGATTTTTTTTTGTTTGATTTTTTTTTTTTTGTTGTTTAATGTGTCTGCTTCTTTATCTAATGAATTATTATTAAATGTTTTTTTATTAATTAATTCATCATTAGTTAAAGTGGCAATCAAGGGATACTCGGAAAGGTCATTTCATTAGGAACGAAAGGAAATACAACATTTGCTACAGACTCGTAGTCTTCAGGCGTAGGACCGTCGGACGACTCTAGAGACTCGACCTTAACAATGAAAGACTCGGAGGACTTTTCCTAGATTGACACAAAGGGATGGGAGACCAATCCAGGCTTGGTGATCATTTGTTCTTTGGTCGCGGACGGGCCTGAGAGAGTTTCCCAATTCTTTAGCGGCATTGCTGTTAGTGACCTCATGACTCGGGGGTTATCTTGTTTCTGTTCTCCTTCCTCAGTCACTGCTATCATCTCTTTCTCTGAACCAGGATCGATTGTGTCCGGCGCCTGAAAACTGAGCATGTGGATGTAGGGATCTTCCTCAATTCTGTGGGATTCTATCTCGTCACAATCTGACCGCTCAATCCAGATGTAAGGACGTATTGCGTCTCGGTGTGCTGCTGGAAAAATCTCATGTCCCATGCTCGAGCGGAAAGGCTTAGCAGGCAGTTCAGCAAGGAGGATGTCCCACACGACGTTCATAGATTCGAGTTGAGTATGACGATGCTTGTCGATCTTTATCATGAAAATTTCCTGGCTTGGCGTGGTCGAGAGTGGGTTTGAAGAATGGTGACAAAGCCGTGATTAGGGACCTGGGTTTGTGTGCTGTATCATGGCGGTGTTCAATGTTTCCTTCCAATATGCCTCCAAATGTTGGAAATGACAATTGAATTTGATGAATCGAACTTCTTCGGAGTCTGCTCGCTTGAGTGCGTTGACATAATTGGCATCACGGGATTCTGGGGGATTCTGATGAGACTTGCCCTGATAGTCCCTTGGTCGATTTGGAGGAGGTAGCCCCGGTGTCCCGGGCAGAGAGCATGCTTAGTGACGGTCTCGCTTCGTTCCCTATGAGGAAACTGTCACCCCTTATGACTTCAAGGTCCCCTTGTCGGTTAATGAATTTGACGCATTGGTGGAGGGTGGAAGCTATGGCTTTCATGTGATGCAACCAAGGGCGTCCTAATAGGGCTGTGAACTCGGATGGGATATCCATTACATGGAACTTCGCTGGCACCATTCGGGGTTTCGTACTGCAGTTCCGAGTCACCGTCCCCAGGATGGGACGAGACGAGCCGTCGTAGGCCTTGATAATCCGGGTAGATGGGATCATATGCCTTTCATTGATGCGCAGGGCCCGCATCATGCTAAGGGGAAGGACATTAATGGCCGATCCATTATCCACCAATACTCCAGGGAGCGATACGGTGTTGAGCTTAATGGTGATGTACAAAGCTTCGTTGTGCTGGGAAACATCTCTTGGCAAATCTTCATCGCAGAAGGTGATCATGCTACCATATAGGCGGGGATCATAGATTTGGTGCTTGTCTGGAGAAAGAGATTCATCAAGCCAGTCACTTCGTGCCTTTTTCTTGCGAGGTAGAACCTTTGCTGAAGCCCCTGGGTTATACTGAGGCCTTTTATGGCGATTGCCATCTCCGGTCAACATGTTGATTGAGTGGGAGCGCCAAACTGGCGTTGGTCTTTCTTTGTCGGTATGCACTCTGAGCCGGACAAACCGAATCTTGGCCGATCCCTGGGGGATGGATTTCGATCGCGGTAAAATTACCCAGATCTACAGTATTCTGGTGTCCGAAAGTCTCAATTCTGTTGTTGGCAAGGCTTTTCGGCTTTTCTGTCCCTGTTTGCTTTGGGGAAGACTGGCTGGAGTAGAGTACATAGTAATCAAATCCCCCAGATGGCTCCCCGAGCGTACCCACACTGGTATCACCAGCCTCGAACCTCTCTTTCAATTTCTGCTGGGAGGAAATTTTCTTCTTCTTAGGAGGACGGTCCTCGTGTATCCAGTCTTGATAGTCCCTTTCAAGGCAGTCGGGACAGTCACAGATATCCCACCAAATGTGTTCTACGGCTGGTGGTGGATTTGGGACCTCAGGTTGAGCGGTGCTGGAATGACTTTGAGTTGAACTGGTCCGGGGAGATCCGCTGTTGGGCTCATCTGGAAGCAAATGGTTGGACTCTGCAGGGTAATGGGAGGTATTAAGGTCCCGGGGAACAGGCATATGCTTGTCCTTCAGGGGAGCTCCAGTCAGTTGGGAGATTGTTAATGTCCCGAAATGGCGTGTGGCCTCTTCAATCCAGGCTTGTTGTTTGTTCTGGTGTTCCTCAAGAGCTTTGATGGCTGACCATATTTCCTCCACTGTTTCCCGATCTTCACTACTCATGCTGATATCTGCGGGATCGGTATCACTTTGAGAGGGGATAGCCGACGGTATGCCGAACTCTTTCGTCCCTGACTGCTGTCGGAATGGTGACCCTTTGAATTGCTGTTTGGGGGCCAGTTGCCCTGTAGGTCGACGGGCGGGAGTCCCGGCGGTGGAGACATAGGAATCTTGGGGTAGCATCTTGATATGATGATTAAGAATGGGAGGAGAACCTTCTTCCCTCTTTGCGGTAAAAGTGACATCGGAATTGAGACTGATAGTCAGACCATGACTTGCGACAAGCCCCAGAAGGTCGTCAATTTGAGCCTCATGTCGAAGTCTCATCTGTTCTACCAACTGGATCCAATGCTGGTCTGTCTGAGGGATTTTGGAGGACGGAGCGACGTTGTCCCCATCATTACCGGCTGATGCAGACATTCTGAAACCCGGAGTCGGAACAAACGGAGAAGCTGATGACGCGCTTGACTCTTCCCAACTAATCAAACACTGACCCGATGTCCGGAACCAACCTTTGTGAGGAGCTGCGGGGGAAAAGGCACGAGGGTTCAGAGATTTGGGGATTGAAGGAGGGTAGGTGTTTGGCCTTTGGGCTCATGCAACATGCAGTTATTTGTTCTTGTTTACTTAAAACATGTTTTATTAACCTAATCGGTTGGAAAAGATTGCTCTTCTTTTTCGCAAACTACTCTGGATCCTGGATCAGTGGGCCCCGTCACTACGTCTATAAGCCCCTCGTATTCCACCTATATTTCGACCTCCCAGGGTGGACAGCCCCGGGCGAGGGTCCTATAGGGCAAGCGGGTCCCACCGACCGAAAGAAAAACGATCCTAAAAGTCTGGCGGGTAATCGAGTCTTAACGAGCATTCGATGTAAATTACGGACAAAGCTGACGTCAAAGTCAAGATCATGTCCGAGGGCTCGACGAAAAGTCGACATGATTTGGACTGATGAATGTCCACAATTGATCTTGACTTGTCGTCAGTTAGGCCGTAATTAGGCATGGAATAATCATTAATCCTTGATGACTCAGTGTCATGCTGGGAGTCAGTGTATAATTTGTGCCGCCGAGCCGAAGTCAAGGTGCTTCTGGCCAAAGTCTGCGGCGGAAAACCGCAACTTCGACCGATTAGGGTCCCCGAAAGATATCGAGTCGGTGTGCCGACAAAGGCTTGAAAGGAAAGGTCTATACACGAGACGTGGCATGACACTGCACTGCACTAAAAACCAGCCGGGTCTCGGACAAAGTGTGTCACGGACAAGTGCATGGTCGACACGAGGCTCCATGGGATGTTTGGGTAGTCCCGTGCTTGCACCGAGAGGCGTAATAAGACCAAACGGGCCGCGACAAGGGTTTCCCCGGGTTAGGGACGTAGTGTGTAGTGTACGGTCACGTGCGCGTAGTGTGCAAGCAGTCTATCTTCTTTTTCTGAGTAAAATAGAAATTTTCGCATGTGTTTTAAAAATATGATGCATGATTTTTTTTGAAAAATTTCTTTTTGAAAAATCCTTTTTTTTTTGAAATTTTTTTTTTGAATTTTTTTTTTTTTTTTGAAATTTAATGAACACATAAGCACATAAGCACAAAAATTCCAACAGTTAGGGACATGATTCCGACAGTCAAAATTTTGACTTTTTCTGAGGCGACCAAAACAACACGAAAATGTGCAAAAATCAACACACACAACAATTGATTTTTAATGCCGGGACGGAAGCTTGACCTTCAAAAGCTTTTCCCTTTTTTTTTTCGAAAACAATGATACCGGTACGTGGGATTGTTAAACCACAATTTATCCCCGACTCGTGTTAGGAGGCGATAACGGGAAGTTTAATGGTTTCCACCAATATACCAAATATCATATTTTTTTTTTAGAAAAAGCTTACCTATTCCCCAGCGGAGTCGCCACTGTGATGATGTGCCCGCCAAAATTTTTCCCGAAAAAGGTTTAACTTTGAAATTTTTCGTTTCTTTGAAAAACCAATCGAAAAAGACCGGAGTCGCCACGCCATTTTTGTTTTAAGGGCCAAAACTTTGAAAAATGCCCGAGATTAGAGAATTGGGTTCGGAGGTCATGTTACATGCCGGGAAGGACGTTAGTGTGCACCCGAAATGCCTCGTAAAACGAGTCTTCCAAGCTAAAAATCATTTGTTTGTGCGTGTGTGTGTGTGTGTGTTACTTTGGCCAAAATAAGTTGAAACTGAGGGAAGTAAAAATTGGGAATTCTTTATTTGACTTTGGACAGATCCCATAATTTTTGGTGTGATTTTTGGGTTGAGTTTTGGTACTCAAAAGATTTTTGGAAGTTGGAAACCACTTTTGCCAGAATGAAAAAGGCAGTGGACACTTGATTTTGAAATTGATTTAAGGGCTTCAAAACTTCATAATATGAGAAAACTCAGAGAATGAAAGTTGTTCCAGACACCTCAAATAAGATTTCTGTGAAATAATTTTCCATTTTGGAGAATATTTGAGGACCCAAAACCTTCTGGAAATCTCAGATATGAGATCTGGACTTCCAGAGACTGGTGATCTGACCTTCAAAAGAAAATTTGAAAAAGGGAGTTTTAATCACGCAAAAAAATAAAGTAAAAATATGACTGGAAAGCTCTGGATGTTGGCTACAAAAAGTGTTTTGTAGTAAACACCAAATTCCAAGTTTATCTGTGCCCAAAAAATTAGACCATGGACTGGGGTCTTAGAAAATTGCTACTGGACAGCAACTTCTCCTTGAAGAAAAACATGATTTTAAAGGGGATTTGGCATCCATGCTTGTCCCCATTTCCCTAGGTTTTGATTAGTGATCACTTGAAATTTTAGTGGTGAATCAACTATATCAAACCATCCTTGGGGTACATTAGGACTAAGCACTTCATTTGCTTGGGAAGGGGAATTTTATCCTTTGAAAATGAGATTTGATGTATGAAAATGAGTTTTAGGGTTTTGAAAATGTGTTTTCTTTGCAAGAAAGTAAGAACACTTTGAAAATAATGTTGATCCTTGTAGAAGATCATCCATGGAGATGAACTTCCATGGTGATCTTCTTGGATCTAAGACAAGATGATGAACAAACTACATTTTGGAGTTTGAAAATATATGCATGAAGAAGTTTAGGGTAAGGAGAAGGAGGGTTTACCAATCTTCTTTGTGTTTTGGGAGTTTTTGGCTTGAATGTAAGAGTGTTTGAGGCTTGAATATGAGAGTGTTTGAGTTAGTGTGATTTTGGGTGAATAGTTGAGAAAAAGGTGACAATTCTAGAGAATTCTCACTGTTTTCTCACTATTTTCGCCAAGGTGCAGTTATAAATTGTGTTTTTCCTCCTCCTTTTTCTGAGACTGAAGGCCTCAATTTATAGCCCTCTGAAATTACAATGATGTCCGCGCGGATGGGTTTGTCAGCGTGCACTGTTCATTAATTACAGCTTCAGGCTTTGGACACAAGGAATAAAATTCAAATTAAGCAACAGAAAATGTTCCAGCCATTTCTATTTCGGGTTTTTGACCATTTCTTTTGCTTTTTTGATTCTTTTCCATGGTTTATCTTTTTTTTGGCAATCCCTAATCTACCCTTACTTGGTTAGAAATGTTAGGAATGTTAGAAATTGTTAGAAATGTTATAACTTTCGTTAATTTTCTAACGAAAATATTAACAAGCTCAAATTGGAGCACTTACAC
Source organism: Adenophora triphylla var. japonica (assembly GCA_022495995.1). Lineage (NCBI taxonomy): Eukaryota > Viridiplantae > Streptophyta > Magnoliopsida > Asterales > Campanulaceae > Adenophora > Adenophora triphylla. The sequence continues at coordinate 133,028 of JAFEMH010005544.1, forward strand.
TACCGTGGCATTCCACTACATTCAGAATGAAATCCAGAGAAGCCGTGACCAAGAACCCCCGAGGAATAAACGACAGCGTTTTCAGCACTTTGATAACCTCGAAATGCCCCTAAGCCAAGTGTTCGAAGCATTGGTAAAACGGAACATCCTCAAACCACTTGAAAATTTCCAGCCAAAGAATCTCAATCCCAACTTGGACATGAGCAAACGGTGTGCCTTCCACAACTACCCCGGCCACACAACCGACAATTGCTTCGTGCTAAAACAAGTGGTCCAAGGGCTAATTGAAGAAGAAAAGTTAGAACGCCCCCGCGGTCCCAACACAATCGGAAATCCAGTCCCCAGAAATGATAGGGTGAACATGGTGGCATTTAGCATGGATGATTCCTCTGTACTCTCAGCGAGTAACCAAAACAAGATGGGCGAAAAGGACAATGTTATTCTCTGGAAAGGGTCAGCTCAAAATCGTGACCACTTATGCTCAATGATTGGGGACTGCAGTGCAAAGCCCTTCGACCCTCGTACCCTCTCAAACCCATCAACAAGGCCATTGAAGAACCGGGCTACCCTCTCCGGACCCACAGCCTGCAAGGAGGAAATGATCGAGAAGCTTGGACTAACCCCTCGTGTCTTAGAGTCTAGCTTCGAAAAACATCCAGAGTCTGTTGTTTTTAAGTTCGAGTCTCTCGAGTCGTCTGACAGCCTTATGCCTAATGATTATGCGTTCGTAGCAAAGATTGTGGTTCCTCATGCTCTGAATAATAAATTCGACCTCTCCGAGTATCCCCTCATCGCCACTTTACAAATGATAAATTAACTAATCAAAAACAGTTAATAATGATTCACATGATAAAGACGTAGACACATTAAATGAACAATACATTAAGCAAATCTTTAACCATGTTGTCAAACGAGAGGAAAATCGGGCCCAAGCTGCCGAGAAGGTTCTAACCAAAGTGAATTTGGGTACTGCTGAAGAGCCTACAGAGACGCAAATCGGAGAATTTTCCGTCGATACTTTGCCTAAAGAATATCGAGTCTTCTTCTCCCCCCCCTCTACACTCTAAAAAAATACAAAAAAAATCATACAGTCAAATCTCGTAGGTTCTAGTACTTTTCTCATTCAATCAAGTCCTCCTCGAACATTGTAATTAAGTCTTCAATTTTCCATACGCAAGTTTTCTTTATTTTCTTGCTAGACTTGAGACATTATTTTGCACCCCACATTACATTTAATGAAAGGATTTTGTTCTATATGATCACTTGCATTGCTCAACAAATAATTCCCCAAATGATTAATACTTTGATTAATTGGTGTGAGAAAGTCAATCGATAGCTCCCCATACACCTTACCATACCCCACACAAAGGCCTCCATCAAGCCATACACTTTCCAAAATCACATCCCTACCATCACCTTGACCAAGTCAACGACGGGAGCGACATCATTAAATGATTGCTCTCATGTCAACAACAAGCTAGGGGCTTTTCCTTCCCCCTCATGTGCATCAAGAAAGTTTAAGAAGGGGCTTCAAAAAAAGAAAAAAAAGAGCCAAGGACGCAGCACCGCTAGTCAGAAGCTCAATAGAGGAAGGCAAAGGCAAAAGCGCATCATAAGTCCTTAAGCGATATTCAAATTCTTCCTCTTCCCGTGAGGGCAACAATCAAGAAGCAATGGATTCATTGAAATTGCCGTCAAATACGACTTGTCAAGGAATCACCTCAAGGCTCATGCCTCATCATTCAATCTTCCGAGCCTTTTCGCCAAAGGCCGCACAAATATTCATGCCCTTGCCCCAAAGCCAAATGAGGCAATCCCCCGAACTACGTCGAACTGAGCTCCTTGTCTTAAGGGGAACGTAGGCAACCAGAAATGGTCCGGTCATAAACACATACAAATTCACAAACCCGGTCTCACCAATGACCTCTCCTATACACAAACCTTCTCTCACACCTGACCCGACTCGATCCTTGATACCATTTGACTTTCTCCCCATGATTAATCAAGCATATCAAGTTTAATTGTTGAATAACCCGAACATCAAAAAAGGGTTTTAAGCAAACATGTGATCATTGTGAACAAATCAAGTTTTCAGATGTCTCGACAAGTCTTCTTTTTCTACAAAATAGGAAAACTAGAGCTAAACACCGATTTTCTGTCAGCAAGGGCTTCCATACACTTTCACAAGCTTTTCAGTGCTCATACTCTCTCAAAAGATTCAAACCCTCAAATAAGACATTCAAACAAAAAGGGACCAGTTCCCACATTTTCAAAAAATAATATATACGCCCTTGCGAGTGTACATTACAAGTCATTTCTTTCACATTTTTGGTTGACTGATTGATTCAAAAAAATATATACAAAGGTGTTGAAGAACATACCCAGCTAGATTGAAAACCCTAAAAGGGCAGTCTAGGCAAAATCAGGGTTTCACCATTCTCCCCCTTCTCTGTCTCCCCTTCTCTCACAAAAAGAAGGTCTACCTACGTGTAAGTACCCAAATCTGTCTCATGCCTTCCGGTTAATTTTCCCGACAATTTTGGTAAGTTTTCCGGTAATTCCCCAGACCTTCCCAGCGTTCCGAAAACATTCCGGAACTGTTTTTTATTAAATAAGGGCTGAAGAGGATCCTTCCTAATTAAGAAACACGTTTTTCTTAATTAGGAAGGAGGGTTCTAGAATTTGCCACCTTGCATGGTTCTAGAATGCTGAGTCATTCAGGATAAGCCCGCACGGCTGCATTAGCTCATTTGCTCTTAGCCGCACGGCTTCATTCACCTTATCCAGATTACCTATAAATAGAGGCCTCCTCTACCCATTTCAACACACACAATAGAGGCACAAAATACACAATACACTCATAAACACTCCCAAGACGTGAAGAATATTGGTGCAAGCTCAAGAAGGTGAAGAAGGAAGGCTAAGAAGCTACCTCCCTCCTCCTTGAAGACCCAAGACCAACCTCTCCTCCTAGCTCTGTTCGAAGAAGCAAAGGAAGCAATTGGTAACCTCGCACGCCCTAACCTTGCTTTTAATTGATATACTTGCTCATTGCATTCATATATCTTGCTTGGGACTTGGCATTTATTCATAAAGATCACATCTTTATCACCCCCTTTCCTTTTGCATGCATTAAGACCTCATTTGTCATAAAAATGTAGTCTTTTTCATAAAGGTGCATCCTTTGCACCTAAAACCCCCATTTTTAAATAAAAATGTCATTTTTATGCATCATTTGCACATAAAAATCCAATCTTTTCAATAAAAATGCATCCTTTGCATTCAAAAACCTTTTCCAATGCATCATTTGCATAAAAATCCTATCTTTACGCATCACTTGCATAAAGATCATTTCTTTCAATCAAAAAGCATCATTTGCTAAAACCAAAAATGTCATCTTTTCATTAAAGAGTCATTTTTCATCATGCATTTCCCCTTTCCCCCAACCTTGGAACGGACCGGTGTAAAAGATCCTATCTTTACATCGTTCCTTCCATTAAAGGTTCACGATTTCTTTGGAAAGGGATAACCTTGAACCCTATATCTCCGATTATCGCTTAAGAAAGAGTATGAAGCCTCTATACGAGCTCGACCATCTTAAAGCGTAGGATTGATGGGCTAAGGACCCTCCTTTTCTAAAAAACCTCATTTTTGACCAAAAGAGAGTCATTCTCTCGATCACGCAAGTCCCGAGGGTCCCGAGGTTAAAATGCGATGATCACAAGTCATAAGATGAGGACGGGATCATAATCCCAAATACATAAAATTCCAAGGAATCCCAAGCGACAACCAACAAATGGTTTGTACGTCCGGAAGACAACTTGGGACATTCCCCCCCTTTTTTCTCAAACACATGCACACAAGAAAGCACGCAAGCAAGCACGATTACTGAAATCTTGGGAGACTTGCTCCGGCAAGGCACTTTAGGTGAACGCCAAACGTTCTTCCCAAGGGGTAACTTAACCTCCGAACCCAAGTAAAAACCTTTTTTTCAAAGTTTTGAGGTAATCAAAATGGCGTGGCGACTCCGTTTTTCAAATAACTCGGATGTCTTCAAACTCGCGTGAATCCAACAAATTTGGGCACACATTCACACTACGGAGACCTAAGCCCCTCCGTCTGAGGGGAACGTAGGCAGCCTTCATTGGTTCAGTCTAAAGCATACAGAAAAATCCAAAAATTGGACGCCATCAAGGCTCAGATAAGAAGCAAGCAAGAGATTTTGCGTCTCGACAAAGTTTTAAAAGTAAAACACAAATCATCAAAGTTAAAAAACTTCTTGATGAGTACAAGCACGGTCTACTCTCAAACTTACAACATGCTAAAAGACAACTTAATACATTTAACAATTAATGTGTTTGTCATGACAATGATGGGATACTTAGAATTTCGGAAGGTCATTCCGCGCCACTCGCGCTTGTCCCTTCGCCATTCTTCCCTTTCTTCCCTCGTCCCCGTCGAGTCTTCTTTCGTTCCACGAGAAATATCTCTATCTCCCTCATTCCGAGATCAGGAGTCCTCCCCGTTTAGTCAAGCAATTCGCCCGAGCCTCATTTGTCCATGCCTCGGCTCGGATCCCTTCCATGCGAGTCTGCAAAAGGGGATCTCTCACTGTCAATCGGTCAACTCTAGTCTCATAGTCAAATAAAGCGTCTCTCATGACACCCTGAGGGTTAGCCCAAGCTTCCGCGGTCCTAAGATCGTAACTGGAGCAGCAATCCTGCTCCATAATTGCCCTACGGCTAATCCTCATAGGATTCTGACCAGGCGACCTCAGTGGCAATTCCACCAGGAAAAATCAGGATTAATCTGGCAAGTCCTAGCAGCTTGGGGCTACTCAGCTCCACGACTGACTGGGGCTTCCCAGAAAATTTACGTGTTGCATTCTCCCCCGTCCCGAAAATCATTCCTTTAAAACACATTTCTGAAAATCTCTGTTTTAACTCAAAAAGGAACATTTTTAGGAGACCGCACACTACGCGCACCTGATATATCCTGTACACTTTGCACGCACGTCCTTCAAACCCGAGGGTGGTTCCAGCTGCAGTCACGGACAGCCTTACGATGCTCCCGGGCGCGCACGGAATCATCCCAACCTCCCCATGGCAGCCAGTGTCGACCAATGCACAGTCCGTGTCACACGTTTCAAAAATCCGTGACTTTTGGTTGGTTTTTGGTCTAGTCCGTGTCATATAGCCCAGTTGCATACCCACGTAAAGGTCAAGCCTTAGCTCATAACGGAAGCCAAGATTTTCGCTCAAGCGAAATTCTGCCAAAATTCCGACAAGGAAAAATCGGTGGGATCTTGACTCCGACATTGACTATTGACCTTGACCCGCACGGAATGCGTAAGAGTCAAGACCGAGTCTTTGCCAAAAATCAAAAAGATCTTTCGCTCAAGCGAAGCTCTGCCAAAATTCCGACAAGGAAAAATTGGCAAGATCTTGACCGGCATTGACTTCGATTCCGACCCACGCACCGTGTATGCAACGAAGTTCAATGTGACACCGTGTCATCCGGCTTTTTACCGCCCGACCCATGCCTATTATTCTCTCGGACATTACCGAAAGTCAGAAACCGTCATTCGCTCAAGCGAAACTCTGCCAAAGATCCGTCAAGGCAGAGAGACGAGACTTTCCCGGTATTGCCTTGACTATAATCCGCATCGCTCGTACGTTGAAAGGTCCTATGACCCGCTAGACCCGATAGGAGTGTCCTTTACTCTCGGTCGGTGGGATCCGCGTGCCCTATAGGACCCTCGCCCGGGGCTGTCCACCCTGGGAGGTCGAAATACAGGTGGAATACGAGGGGCTTATAGACGTAGTGACGGAACCCACTGATCCAGGATCTAGAGTAGTTGTGAAAAAAGAAGGGCAGAACCCCTTTTCCAACCAAATAGATATTAATAAAAGACACTGTTTTAAGTAAACTTGAAGATTCTAATTTGCATATTGCCTGAGCCTTCAGCCTAAACACCTACCTGTAAGTGCTCCAATTTAAGCTTGTTAGAATTTTCGTTATAAAATTAACGAAAGTTATAACATTTCTAACAATTCCTAACTATCCTAACATTTCTAACAAAGTGAGGGTAAAATGGGCATTGTTATTTAAGGTTAAACCTTAAAAAGAATCTCAAAAAGCAAAACAAAAGAAGAAAACCAAAAATGGCAATGGCTGGAAACAAAAAACTGGCTGTTAATTTGAATTTTGAAAAAGATTATTCTTCTTGTCCAAAGCTGAAGCTGCATTTAATGAACGAGTGCATGCACGCCGCCTCGGACTCCGTCCGCGGATGAGATTGTCAATTTCAGAGGGCTATAAATTGAGCCCTCCAGTCACAAAAATAAAAAAAGAACACATTTTGCACCGAACCTCTGGCGAAATATAGAGAGAAAACAGTGAGAATTCACAAGAATTGTCACCTTTTTCTCTCCAATCTTTCCCAACTCATACTCATCCACTCACTCTCATATTAAAGCCCTAAACACTCATATACTCAAGCCAAACACTCAAGAACACAAGGAAGATTGGTAAACCCTCCTCTTCCTAACCCTAAATCTCATCCATGCATGCATCTTCAAACTACAAAATGTAGTTCTTTCATCTTCTTTCTTTAGATCTAAGAAGATCACCATGGAAGACCATCTCCATGGATGATCTTCTACAAAGATCAACATTATTTTCAAAGCTTTTCTTGCTTACTTGCAAAAATGCACTTTCAAAACCCTAAAAAACCATTTTCAAGCACTAAATCTTGATTTCAAAGGGTAAAATCCCCCTCCCCAAGCAAATGAAATGCTTAGTCCTAATGTACCCCAAGGATGGTTTGGTATAGTTGATTCACTACTAAAATGTCTAGTGATCACTAACCAAAACCTAGGGAAATGGGGACAAGCATGGATGCAAAACCCCCCTTAAAATCATATTTTCTTTCTTGAGAAGTTGCTGTCCAGTAGCAATTTTCTCAGACCTCAGTCCATGGTCTTAATTTTTGGACACAGATGAACTTGGAATTTGGTGTTGACTACAAAATACTTTTTGTAGCCAACATCCAGAGCTTTCCAGACATATTTTTATTTTATTTTTTGGGTGAGTAAAACTCCTCTTTTCAAATTTTCTTTCAGAGGATAGTTCATCAGCTTCTGGGAATCCAGATCTCATATCTGAGGTTTCCAGAAGGTTTTGACCCCTCAAATCTTCTCCAAAATGGAAAATTCATTCGCACAAACTTTATTTAAGGTGTCTAGAACAACTTTCATTCTCTGAGTTTATCCAGATTATGAAGTTTTAAGACCCTTGAATCCCTTTCAAAATCAAAGGTCCACTGCCTTTTTCATTCTGGCAGAAATGGCTCTCAACTTCAAAAGGTCTTTTGAGTACCAAATCTCAATCCAAAAATCTTCCAAAAAATCATGGGATCAGTTTAAAGTCTTAAAAAGATATCCCAATTTTTACTTTTCTGAGTTTCAACTTATTTTGGCCAAAACACACACACACACACACACACAAATGATTTTCAGCTTGGAAGACTCGTTTTACGAGGCGCGTCGGAGTGCACACTAACGTCCTTCCCGACGCGTAACATGACCTCCGAACCTAAATCTCTAATCTCGGGCTTTTTTCAAAGTTTTGGCCCTCAAAATTAAAATGGCGTGGCGACTCCGTTTTTCCGGTTTTATTTGGTTTTTCAAAGAAACGCAAAAATCGAATTTTTCCCGCGAAATGGCAACACATCATCACAGTGGCGACTGCTGGGACTAAGCTTTTTAATAAAAAATGGTATTTGGTATATTGGTGGAAACCACTAAATTTCCCGTTATCGCCTCCTAACACGAGTCGGGGATAAATTGTGGTCTAACAATCCCACGTACCGGTATCACCGTTTTCAAAAAAAAAAAGCTTTTGAGGGTCAAGCTTCCGTCCCGGCTTTGAAAATCATTTTTGTGTGTGTGTTGATTTTTGCACAGTTTTCATGTTGTTTTGGCCGCCTCGGAGAAAGTCAAAATTTTGACTGTCGGAATAATGTCCCTAACTGTCGGAATTTTCGTGCTTATGTGCTCATCAAAAAAAAAAATCAAAAAAAAAGATTTTCAAAAAAAAAAGAGAAAATTTCCAAAAAAAAAATCATGCATCATATTTTTAAGACTCATAAAAAAATCTCTATTTTACTCAGAAAAGAATATAGGCTTGCCCACACTACGCGCACGTGACCGTACACTGCACACTACGTCCTTAACCCGGGGAAATCCTTGTCGCGGTCCGTTTGGTCTTATTACGCCTCTCGGATGAGCACAGGACTACCCAAACATCCCATGGAGCCTCGTGTCGACCATGCACTTGTCCGTGACACACTTTGTCCGAGACCCGGTTGGTTTTTAGTCTGGTTACGTGTCATGCCCCGTCCGTGTATAGACCTTTCCTTTCAAGCCTTTGTCGGCATACCGACTCAATATCTTTCGGGTCCACTAATCGGTCGAAGTTACGCCGGTTTTCCGCCGCGAGACTTTGACCAAGATATTGACCGGCGCCTTGACTTCGGCTCGGCGGCACAAATTATACACCGACTCCCGGCATTGACCTTTGAGTCATCAAGGATTAATGACTATTCCATGCCTAATTACGGCTTAGCGACGACAAGTCAAGATCAATCGTGGACGCTTATCAGGTCCAAATCATGCCGACTTTTGTCGAGCCCTCGGACATGATCTTGACTTTCGACGTCGGCTTTGTCCGTAATTTACATCGAATGCTCGTTAAGACTCGATTACCCGCCAGACTTTTAGGATCGTTTTCTTTCGGTCGGTGGGACCCGCTTGCCCTATAGGACCCTCGCCGGGGCCGTCCACCCCGGGAGGTCGAAATACGGGTGGAATACGAGGGGCTTATAGACGTAGTGACGGGGCCCCGATCCGGGAATCAGTAGTTTGCGAAAAAGAAGAGCAATCTTTTCCAACCGATTAGGTTAATAAAACATGTTTTAAGTAAACGTGAACAAATAAGCTGCATGTTGCATGAGCCAAAAGCCCAAACACCTACCCTCCTTCCATTCCCGGACATCGAACCTTCGTGTCCTTTCCCCCAGACTCCGCACAAAGCTTGGTTTCGGGCACCGGGTCACCGTTTGATCAGTTGGGAAGAGTCGGCGCGTCATCGGCTTCGCCGTTTGTTCCAACTCCGGGTTTCGTGGATGTCTCGCATCACTCGGTAATGATGGGGATAACGTTGCTCAGTCCTCCAAAATCCCTCGAAGACAGACAGTATTGGATCCAGTTGGTAGAACAAATGAGACTTCGACATGAGGCTCAAATTGATGACCTCTGGGGTAGTCGCAAGTCATGGTTTGACTATCGAGTCTCAATTCCGATGGCACTTTTACCGCAAAGACAGAAGAGGGTTCTCCTCCTCTTCTTAACGATCCGGATACATCAAGATGCTACCCCAAGATTCCTATGTTTCCACCGCTGGGACTCCTGCCGCCGACTTACAGAGCAGCTGGCCCCCAAGCGACGATCGGGGACGAAAGAGTTCGGTATCTTTTGTCGGTTGTCCCCTCTCAAAGTGATGATCCCACAAATATCGGCTGAGTGATGAAAATCGAGGAACTTGATTGAAGGAATATGGTCGGCCATCAAAGTCCTGGAAGAACGCCGGAAACAGACGGCGAGCTGGATTGAAGAGGCCACACGCCACTTCGGGACCTTAACAATATCCCAGCGGCCAGGGGCTACCTTGAAAGACAAACATGTGCCCGTTCCCAGGGACCTCAATATCTCTCATTATCCGGCGAGTCCAATCACTCGCTACCGAGATGAGTCAGCGCGAGATCCCCCGGACCGGTTCCACTCAAAGTCATTCCCAGCCGCTCAACTGAGGTCCCAAATCCGCCGCAGTAGTAGAACACATTTGGTGGGATATTTGTGGCTTGTCCCGATTGCCTTGAAAGGGACTATCGGGACTGGATACACGAGGACCGATCCTCCTAAGAAAAGAAAATTTCCTCCCGGCCAAAAATTGAAGGAGAGATTCGAGGCGGTGATAACGGTGTGGGAACAGCTGGGGAGCCATGCGGGGATTTGATTATTATGTACTCTACTCCGGTCAGTCTTCCCCAAAGCAAAAAGGGGTGAAAGAACGTAAAAGCCTTGCCAACGACGAGTGAGACCTTCGGATACCGTAGTACGCGAGACAGAAGTCCAACCCCTCGGGGTCGGCCCAAGTCGGTTCGTCCAGCTTCCCGAGTATACACGATGAAGAAAAACCGACGCCGATCGGCGCTCCCACTCAATCAACATGTTGACTAGAGATGGCAACCGCCACAAAAGGCATCGGTATAACCCAGGGCTTCGGAAAAGACTCTACCTCGCAAGAAAAGGCACGAAGCGACGGTTTAATGACTCTCCATCCCGAGACAAGGACCAAATCTATGATCCTCACCTATATGGGAGTATGATCACCTTCTGCGATGAAGACTTGCCAAGAGATGTCTCCCAACACAATGAAGCTTTGTACATCACTATTCGGCTCAACACCATATCACTCCACAGGGTATTAGTGGACAATGGATCATCGGTAAACGTCCTTCCCCTCAGCATGATGAGGGCCCTCCGCATAAATGAAAGGCGCGTGATCCCATCTACCCGGGCTGTCAAGGCCTACGACGGTTCGTCTCGTCCCATCTTGGGGACGGTGACTCTGGAACTGCAGTACGAAACCCAAATGGTGCCCGCAAAGTTCCATGTAATGGATATCCTCAGAGTTCACGGCCTACTAGGGCGCCCTTGGTTGCATCACTTGAAAGCCATAGCCTCCACTCTCCACCAATGCGTCAAATTCATCAACCGGCGGGAGACCTTGAAGTCATAAGGGGTGACAGTTTCCTCATAGGGAACGAAGCTGAAACAATAGCCAAGAACACCCACAGTCAAACACCGGGGCTACATCCTTCAAGAGGCAAGTCTCGCCAGCATCCTTTGGAATCTAGCGATGCCAACTATGTCGACACACTCAAGCAAGCGAGACTCGAAGAAGTTCGATTCATCAAATTTAATTGCTATTTCCAACACTTGGAGTCGTCTTGGAAGGAAACGCTGAACGCCGCCATGATACGGGCACACAAGTCCCGGTCCTCAATCACAGATTTGTCAGTATTCTGCAAACCCATTCTTTGGCCTCGCCGGGCGAGGAGATTTTCATGATAAAAGTCAGCAAACACCGACAGACTCGGCTCGAATCTATGAACGTCGTGTGGGACGTCCTCCTTGCTGAACTACACCCAAGCCTTTCCGCTCGAGTATGGGACATGAGATTTTTCTAGCAGCTCACCGAGACGCAATGCGTCCTTACATACGGATTGAGCGGTCGGATTGTGACGAAACGGAAGTCCCCAGGAATTGAGGAAGATCCCTACATCCACATGCTCGGCTTTCGGATGCCAAACACAGTTGATTACGGTTCAGACAAAGAGATGATAGCAACGACTGAAGAGGGAGCACAGAGACCATGCCTTTCCCGGGTTTTGAAGCCACCGACAGCGATGCCTTTAAAGAATTGGGAAACTCTCTCGGGCCCGTCCGCGACCAAAGAGGAAATGATCACCAAGCTTGGATTGGTCCCCCGTCCTTTCGTGTCAACCTTTGTAAAATCCTCCGAGTCTCTCATTGTTGAGTTCGAGTCTCTCGAGTCGTCCGATGGCCTTACGCCTGAAGACTACGAATCTGTAGCGAACGTTGTATTCCCCTTCGTCTTCAATGAAATGATGAACCTTTACGAGTATCCCTTAATTGCCACTTTAACTAATGATGAATTAACTAATAATCTAAAAGCGATTAATAACGATTCACTAGATGAAGAGGCAGACACATTAAATGAACAATATATCAAAGAAATCTTTAAGGTGCGTTGTCCTGGAAAAGAGGAAAATCGAGCCCAAGTGCCGAAGAGATTTTGACAAATGTGAATTTGGGAGCTGCGGAAGAGCCTAAAGAGACGCAGATTGGTAGTTTCTTCGAGAAGATACCGAAAGGGTTGCCCTAATCGAGCCGCTAAAAGAATTCGTGGATGTGTTCGCATGGTCCTATAAAGATATGCCGAGGCCTCGATCCTTCCATAGTTGAGCACCGAATACCGCTCGACCCGGAAGTCAAGCCGATGCAAAGCGAAGCTAAGAAGAATTAAGCCCGAATGGTCCTTACAAGTGAAAGAGGAAATAGAAAAGATGCTCGGGCGGGGTTCATCGGGGTCATTGAATACCCAACATGGCTGTCCGACATAGTGACGGTGACGAGGCCAACGGAAAGATCCGATGCTTTGCGTAGACTTCAGAGACTTGAACAAAGCCGGTCAAAAGACGATTTCCCCCTGCCAAACATCGACATTTTAGTAGATTCCACGGCCAACCACGAAGTCAAATCTTTCGTCGATGGTTTTGCCGGCTACAACCAAATCAAAATGGCGAGAAGAAGATCAAGCCAAAACGGCCTTCACAACCCCTTGGGGCACATCTTGCTACACGGTCATGCCATTCGGACTAAAGAATGCTTTGGGGCTACGTACCGGAAGGGCGGCTACGGCTGTTCCATGACATGATCCACAAAGAAATTGAGGTCTATGTGGACGACATGATAATACATTCCGGAGGATCGGATGGCCGGCACTTTGTTGATTTGAGAAAATTCTTCGGCCGCCTCCGAGACCACGACATGAGGCTGAATCGGCCAAGTGCACTTTCGGTGTAAGACGAGGCAAGGTACTAGGATATATGGTGACGAACGGGAATCGAAGTAGATCCCCGGAAAATCAAGGCGATAGTTGAAATGAAGCCACCACGGACAATTTGACAGAAGTGAAATCCTTCATGGGAAAGGCTGCAATACATAAGCCGCTTTGTAAATCGGTGACCTCGATCTGCGAGCCAATCTTCAAGTTGATGAAAAAGAATGCCTACACAGAATGGACCCCAGAATGTCGGCTTGCCTTTGAGCAGATTAAGGCATACCTTGTGAATCCCCGATTCTCTGCCCACCACATCGGCAAAAGCCACTCTTGCTATATCTAAGCTGTCACGGATACGGCAATTGGGGCTATGCTAGCTCAAGAGAAAAAAGATTCCAAAGTCGAAACGCCATCTATTTCGTAGCAGAAAGCTCCAAGGAAGCGAACTCAATTACTGCTTGCGAGAAGACTTGCGCGAGGTTTGAGTGCGGGTAGTGGGAAAGTTGAAACACTACATGCGGTCTCACCCGATACATCTTGTTTCAAGGATAGACCCCATCAAATATCTGTTCGACAAGCCTTCCATCTCCATGAGATTGGCAAATGGTCGTTCTTTTTGGCCGAATATGACATCGCTTATGTTTCAAGGAAATCCGTAAAAGGACGCATAATGGCGGAACATCTGGCCGATTTCCCAAGTGATGAGTCAGGGACTGAACCTCAATTTCCCGATGATGGAATCTTCGCTCTAGAAGGAGAAAATCGCGGCAACTCTTCTTCGACGGGCGTCAAACAAAAGGGAACGGGATAGGAATGCTTACTGGTCGATCCCTCGACGAACACACCCCCATGCAAGCGGTAAGGGGTGAACTTCGAAAGTCACCAACAACTGCTGCTGAATATGAAGCTTGCATAGCTGGGTTGGAAGCCGCCCTTGAAAGAAATATCAAGGAATTGGAGGTGTACGGTGACTCTGCCCTCATCATCAATCAGGTCTCTAACAAATGGAAGACCGTGGATCCGGGTTTGCAGAAGTATCATGCTTACATGGAAGAGTTAGTAACTCAATTCAAAGAAATCAGCTTTCATTACTCGCCAAGAGACCGAAACAGGTTCGCGGATGCTCTGGCTACACTAGCCTCTCTTGTCGAAATACCTGAAGGAAAGTCTGTTAAACCATTCAGAGTCGGGAGAAGAGAAAACCCCGCTATTGCTTCGAAATTGAAGCGGAAGCCGAAGCCCGATCAATGATCCCTGGTACACTCAGTTTACCAAGACTGAAGGATGGCGAGGCCTCTTTCAAAAACGAAGATGGGGAATATAAAGAAGGAATCAAAGCAAAAAGTCTCTCAGCCCTGAAGCGGCTCGCCTCCCATTATGTTCTTTTGGGAAACATGTTATACAAAAACGTTATCAAGGCCCCCTCCTGCGATGTATCGGCAAACAAGAGGCTACCGAACTCATGAAAGAAATACATGGTGGTACTGCGGCCCTCACATGAATGCTCGAGCTACGATGCAAATCATGCGAGAATGGGGTATTTTTGGATCACCATGGAAGCCGATTGCATCCGGTTTGTCAAAAGCTGCGACAAATGTCGCCGATACTCAAATCTTAATCACTTGCCTCCTCACGAGTTATCTTGCATGACAACCCCTTGGCCTTTCGTCACTTGGGAATTGATGTCATAGGCAAGATCACACCATCGAGGCGATGTGACCCGCCACGAGTTCGTCACGGTAGGCGTGGATTATTTCTACCAAGTGGGTTGAAGCTAAGTCCTACAAAAATCCTCAATTCAAAGAAAGTCGCCCTCTTCATCAAAGAAAACATCATGTGCAGATACGGGTTGCCAGTAGAAATCATCTCGAGATAATGGATCCCACTTCGAAGGGGAATGTGAAAACTGCTAACGGCGGAATTCAGAATAACCCGTCACAAGTCATCACCCTACAGGCCCCAAACCAACGGAGCCGTCGAAGCAAAGAAACAAGACTCTGGAAAATATCATCCGGAAAATGGTCTGCCCATCCGGGCAGAGATTGGCCCGAGAAGTTACACTGGCACTCTGGGGCTACAGAACATCAGCCGAACGGCAACCGGGGAAACACCGTTTGCCCTCACATACGGAGATGGAAGCCAGTACTCCCAATCGAGCCGGAAATACCTCGCTCCGTATACCGCGGAAAGCCAGATCAACGAAGTCGAATGGCTCCAAGAGTCGCCATAACGAATTGGCCCTACTAGACGAACTGCCGATTGAAGGCCATGGAACACATCCGGGCCTACCAAGGAAGAATGGCCAGAGCCTTCGACAAAAAAGTAAAGCATCGGGAAATCCGAGAAGGGGATCTCGTTCTAAAAGAAAAGCCCCCAAACCCGTATCAACCCTCTCGGCAAATGGGAGCCTGTATGGGTCGGGCCATACGTCGTCCCAGAAGATCTTCTCCGGAGGAGCCATGCAACTTGCAGACCTCGACGGAATCCCTTTGTACACCCAGTGAATGGTGACAGAGCCGAGATACTACGCGTGAAAAAAAAAAAAAACAAAAAAAAAACAAAAAAAAAACAAAAAAAAAACAAACAAAAAAAAAAGAGACCAAAAAAAAAAACAAAAAAAAAAAAAAAAAGAACAAAAAAAAAACAAGAAAAAAAAAGAGTGCTAAAAGAGTAATACCCAACTAGGTTAGAAACCCGAAAAGGGCGGCCTAGGTAAAAAACAGGGTTGCACCAAAAAAAAAAAGAAAAACAAAAAAAAAGAAAGAGTGCTAAAAGAGTAATACCCAACTAGGTTAGAAACCCGAAAAGGGCGGCCTAGGTAAAAAACAGGGTTGCACCAAAAAAAAAACAAAAGAGAGTTCACCAGGTTGAACTACGAAGACCTGAGCTCCTCAAAATGAGGGGAACGTAGGCAGCCGGAAACGGTTCGGTCTAAAACACAAATAAAAGCCATACTTTGGCATCAATACAATTGATCAGACCATGAAAGCGTCTCGAAAAACTCTAAAGCAATTCAAATATTCATTACAAGTTAAAAGCTCTTTGATGAGTCTAAGCCCGATTCATTCCTACAACTGGCAACCTGCTAAAAGAAAACTAAGATACATAATCAAACTAATGTGTCTGTCATGGCAAGAAAGGGATACTTGGAAACCTCAGAGTCACTCCAAGCCACTCGTACTGGCTTCTCCCTTCTTCTTCCCCCTCCGAGTCTTTCTCTTCTGAACCGGAAAAATGTCGGTATTCCTCCTACCAAGCTCTGGTATAGGAACAGGGTCTATCAAACCGGCCTCTGTCAGGGCCTTAGTAGCCCTAGCGTCATCCCTCATCTCCTGTAACCTAGCTGGTAACATAGGAGCCCTCCTCTCCTGTCTCTTGACGTAAGCCTCGTAATCAGTCACAGCGTCTCCGCTCCTGTCATGAGGGTTGGCCCTCGCCTCGGCTCTCCTCCTCTCGAACAGCCCGGTCCTCCGCACCCATAATGGCCTCACGCCGCCTCAAAATAGCCATCTGAGTCTCTCCTGCATGCCCTCGTACCAATCCAGTACCAAGTGGTCAGAACACCGGTCCCGGACGCTTGAGAATGACCCGAGGAGGAAAGGCATCATACCTCCATGCTCGGGAAAGAAATGGAAACACCGAGGGATCATCCATGGAAACAGGAGCCACCACCCTGGTGGCTACATCATCAAAGCCCTCCAAAGGAACCTGCTCCAAGCCAAACTGCCTAAGGACCAGAGCCGGAATGTAGAAACTGGACTGAGAAAGCCCCGGAAGCATAACCACATGGGACCCGTCCTGAAGCACTCTGCGAGTCTCCACCCGCCAATGAGGCACCAACCATCGATATCTTCAGCCCGGCGACCCGCCATCCAACGCTCCCACGAGCCCCGATCATCAAAATCTACATCAACACCTCTCCCGGCAAAGTCCAAGGCCCGATCATATCGAGAGGTTTCCCGAAGAACCCCCAAACGCTCCATCGCCCACAGGGTCAAGAGAAACGGGCTGCCCGTGCATGTACCGCCGTCCGGTAGCTAATCTGTCGAGAGCATGAAAAGTCTCCCCAAGAATCAAAGGAACGACATCTCTGCCCAGGCGACAGTGAACGACAACATCCAGCAGAGACCGATGGCAGATCCCAAAGGAATAGACCATGAACAAGGTGCCAAACATACAAAGTGCAAAGGCATCCCAATAGGCATCATCCACCAAGCCTAGGCCCCTAAATCTGTCAGGAAGACCGGAAATATCGAGATGATCGGGACCGCGGATCATACCTTGCGCTTCCTCCGGGGAAAGATGAAGGAGGACGCACAATCTGTCAGCAAAAGAAGCCCCTCCAGGCAAAGGGACCGCTATCTCTTCCACCTCCGGACCTCCAAGCAAGGCCCGAAATTCTTCGACAGTCGGAACAATCTCGTTGAAGGAAAGGCAAAAGACATGCCTTCTAGTATCCCAAAACGAAGAAGAAGCTCTTAAGAGGTCATAATCCGGAACCAATTCTTTGAGAGACCACAAGCACCTCACCTTGTACCGTTCTTCAAAGAAAGACCTTCTCTCATGCATAATTTCCCGGGACCAATCCTTGAACTTGTTGAAAAATGACATTTGGGATTCTTGGGATAACTTTGAGGGAGCTTTTCTAAGGTTTTCCATGGTTTTTTCTCTCTTCCTCCCCGAAAATGGCTGTTTGGACTGGAGGTTGAAGAAGATATTTGAATTTGAAATAAAGCAAAGCCAGATTTAAAGCAAAATCAAAGGACAGTGTCAGACGCAGGTCCCCTCCGCGCGGACATGTCTGTTTTCATCAGAAAAATCTGCAACAGTTCCTAGCTGCTACACCAAAAGAGGAATATTCTGTCCCGGTTGCTCGAAACCAGTGCAAAAAAAAAACCTCCCCAAACCAGTCCAAACACTAACACCCTTGCAAAAAAAAAAAAAACAAGGCTCATGCAACATTGCATTCACACTGCATTACATAATAATCCTAAATAATTACATTCCAAAAAAAAAAAAAGCATTAATAATCCTAAATTATTACAAAAAAATGTGCATCTGTCTAAACAAGTACAATCTCAAAAAAAAAAAGATAATCAATCAGAATTCCCAGCGCCTGACGTCTGTCCCCGGTCCCTCTTGCGGCTCGGGCCCGCCTCGTCAGGAGCCCTGAAAGTCTCGGGCTCAGAATCATCCTCATCTCCAGAAAGAGGCTCGTCGGGACCCAGCCGGCACACTCCTCGATAGGGTAAACCCGGATCCCTGAAGAAATCGAATCCGAAGGTGAAGGCGTCCGACTCTTGAACATACGGAGACGACCCACCATGCTGCAGACGTGTCCCTGCCGCACGGATCCCCAAGAATGACGTGATCCGAAGGCGGTGCCGCGCGGTGATCAATGAGAGGAGAAAGAGGGGTCTCTGGAAGAAGTCTCCGAGGGAATAGGAGAAGCCTCCCGTCTGGACAGTGCCGCCGTGGTCTCCTCGCCCAGCCCGAGGTGCCCCGCAAGCAACCATCCTCCGTATGAATCTCTTAGCCCCGATCACTTGCTTCGTCAGCTTCTCGACGACCACCTCCGTAAACTGCACAAAAGCAAAAGCGTCAAAAAAAAGAGGTGATGCTAAAGATGATGAAACAAAGGAAAGAAAAGAAGGGGAAAAGGTGAAACCATACCTTCATACTCCTGACGAGGCCGAAAGCTCGTGGAAGTCGCCGGCCGAGGGATTCGCACCCTCAATCGGACCCCGTCCCGGATATAGGAAAAATCCGTCCGAGGGTACCGCGGGATCCCAAGCCCCTCCCTATCCAAAACCCGAGGCATCCTCAGCCTCCTCAAGACGAACGCCGCATACGGCTCAATCGCCACGAAATCCGAGAAGTGCCGGCCTCTCGGTAATCGTCCCAGGTCACGGACCGATCGCTCGGGTGCATCATATCGGCGGGAGGCTCCACCGGTGTCCTCAAAGGCGAGTTCACGCCATGCTGGCGCGTCACCCTCTCTCCCAGATAATATGCATCGCAGGTCAAACCCCTCAAAATCCTCCGCTGCACTGTCCAGATCTCAGCGCCCTTCAGCTGCGCTACCTCAAAGCGATCCTGTGGGAAGAATACCATCCCCTCATCTGTCTCGGCCTCCGTCAAAGGAAGGCAATCCGCGTACCTGAGAGTCGTACGCCCCCTGGAGCTTATCTTTTCCCGGGCATGCTTGGACCAAGACTGCATGGCCGGATACGCCCCGACGTACGCCTCAGGCTGCCTCCACACCGTGACGTGGAAGAACTCCAGCGCCCATACCTGCCAAAGGCAAAGATCGAATCAATCCAGGTGCAAAAAAAAAAAAAGAAGTGCGTGCTCAAAGGAAAAAGGAAAGCCAAAAGAGAGCTTATACCTCCAGAGCAAACTCGAAGCAGTACAAGGAGCTCACAGCCTTCCGGCTGTATCTATCAAGAGCGAAGTACAGCTCAGCCAGCCCGGCCTCCCCCCAGGAAATATCTCCAACCGTCTCCATGTCCTCCAAGGACCTCAGCAAGGCAAAGACCGCCGTCCCCTCAGCATGACCAAAGAGCGTGCTCGAGAAAGCAAACCACAGGAAGGACCTAGCAATCTGCTCGGCGCTAAACCTATCCTCCCCAGCCTCGTAACTCGCGATGGTCTCCACAATCTTACCGTAGACCACGGCATACTCCATCCCCATCCCCTTTTTGGGAATAGGGGAAAATCCAAGAAGATCCTGCAGGTCCGCGTCACTGTAGCCATCTCTCCACTCGATGCTGCGTCCATTAAAGGACAGACCCGTGATCGCAGCATAGTCAGAAGGCGTAACAGTCGCCTCGCCCCAGAAGAAGTGGAATGTGTGGGTCGCATCCCACCAATGCTGCGCTAGAGCGAACATCAAGCCCTTGCTCTTAGGGAACTTGACCAGTCCCCTCAAGCACTCGACGAACTCCCAGAGCCCCGTCTCAACAACAATCTGTCTCGGACTCGACAAAGCTCCTCGGCCCGCATTCGGAAGCCGGTCCCACAAGTCAATCACAGACTCCACCGATCCTCGAGTCTTCATTTTGTTCAGCTGCTCCGTCACAAAACGGTGTCCGCCCTGTAAAAAAAAAAAGGGGAGAGAGAAAATGTCAAAAAGATTGCATTTGCATTAAAAAAAAAAAAATTCGACAAAGATAACAAAGATACAATGAGCATAGCCCCATTTTTCTCGCATGAAAGAAAACAATTTTCAGCAAGTCCCAATGCATTCATCAAAAAAAAAAAAGGAGATGCATTCCTACGCGAGTAAAAACTCCGTCCCATTTTCAAAAAAAAAAATGCATACATGCATATCATCCATCTTACATGCAACGGGAGGAAAAATCCGTCCCACTTTTCAAAAAAAAAAATCCTAAACATGCATACATCTCATATTGGCAAAATGCCCATTCTTTCCAAACAAAATGCATGCATTGCATCATCATTCATCAATATCAAAATTCAATTTCAAAAAAAAAAATCATCATCATCAAGAACATGCAATATTCAATTTCAAAAAAAAAAAATCACAATTCTTCGAATTTTCACAGGTAATTTTCGAATCAAAAAAAAAATGTGGCAAAAATGCCAATTCTTTTTCCCAAGCAAAGTGCACATTTTGGGTTACTCATATACTCATTACAACATGCAAAGCATCAAAATCAAGATTCAAAGCCAAGAACATCAATCATTCGAATTTTCAAAAAAAAAAATTCAAAAATCACCCAAAAATTTCAAGCAAGAAATCGACAAGAGGATCAAGAGGATTCGAAGTATACCGTTCGGAGATGCGGATCCGAAGCCCAATGTTGCCAAGCATCGGGGTAATGCTCCTCCTCAACCGATTGCGAAAGATTGTAATGCCTCCTCATCCGGACAAGCTCCACCGCCTCTCGCTATGGGACCACGTCCTTGGCCTTGAAAAGCGCCTTCCCCGTGTTCCATTGCTTGAAAAATTGAAGAAAACGGACGAATTTTGAAGCTTCTAGGGCCAAAAATGGCTGTTCTCCTCGTTTCTGTCTCCCTCTCTCTCGGCAATTCAAAAATTGGACTGAGGAAGAAGAAGGGCGTTGGCCCCATTAATACCCCTGACTTTCCATTCCTGCCCGCGCGGATGAGATTGTCAGGGTCAAAATGACCCTTTTGCCCTTTAAAATTTCAGGACTCTGCAATTCAGTCCCCAACTTGACAGAGTTAACCAAAGATAACCAAAGTCAGCCCCTTGTCAAAAAAAATCTTCCCCGGCAGTCAAACGTAAGACCGAGTGCCCCGAGAAAGATAACGAGATCCCGTATCTTTCATCAAAATCATCCCCGGCAGTCAAACGTAAGACCGAGTGCCCCGAGAAAGATAACGGATCCCGTATCTTTCATCAAAATTACCCCCTAGCCAAACGTAAGACCGAGTGCCCCGAGAAAGATAACGAGATCCCGTATCTTTCATCAAAATCAGTCCCGGCAGTAAAACGTAAGACCGATCTCCTCGAGAAAGATAACGAGATCCCGTATCTTTCATCAAAATTACCCCCGGCAGTCAAACGTAAGACCGAGTGCCCCGAGAAAGATAACGAGATCCCGTATCTTTCATCAAAATTACCCCCGGCAGTAAAACGTAAGACCGAGTGCCCCGAGAAAGATAACGAGATCCCGTATCTTTCATCAAAATCATCCCCGGCAGTCAAACGTAAGACCGAGTGCCCCGAGAAAGATAACGAGATCCCGTATCTTTCATCAAAATCCCCCGGCAGTCAAACGTAAGACCGAGTGCCCCGAGAAAGATAACGAGATCCCGTATCTTTCATCAAAATTACCCCCGACAGTCAAACGTAAGACCGAGTGCCCCGAGAAAGATAACGAGATCCCGTATCTTTCATCAAAATTGCCCCCCTAGCCAAACGTAAGACCGAGTGCCCCGAGAAAGATAACGAGATCCCGTATCTTTCATCAAAATTACCCCTAAGTCAAACGTAAGACCGAGTGCCCCGAGAAAGATAACGAGATCCCGTATCTTTCATCAAAATTGACCCTGAGTCAAACGTAAGACCGAGTGCCCCGAGAAAGATAACGAGATCCCGTATCTTTCATCAAAATCTTCCCTAAGCCAAACGTAAGACCGAGTGCCCCGAGAAAGATAACGAGATCCCGTATCTTTCATCAAAATCATCCCTGCAGCCAAACGTAAGACCGAGTGCCCCGAGAAAGATAACGAGATCCCGTATCTTTCATCAAAATCATCCCTGAGCCAAACGTAAGACCGAGTGCCCCGAGAAAGATAACGAGATCCCGTATCTTTCATCAAAATCATCCCCCGGCAGTCAAACGTAAGACCGAGTGCCCCGAGAAAGATAACGAGATCCCGTATCTTTCATCAAAATCATCCAACGGCAGTCAAACGTAAGACCGATTTCCCAGACGAATACGTCTGATTTTCCCCAGCAAAGGCTAACGAAATCCCCAGCAAAGTTAACGGAATCCCAAAAGCCAACGAAATCTCGAGTAGTACTCGAACTACGAAAGGGCTTGATTCCCACTAGGGATACGTAGGTAGCCTATCATTAGGTCCAGCCCCTCGACCAAAACGGTCACCCTCTCCTTCGGCAGCAGACGAAGTCCACCGAAAGGCCATTCCAAATTAAGGTCCGAGGCACCTAAAAAGCCATCTCCAAGGTCCGAGGCACCTAAAAAGCCATCTTCAAGGTCCGAGGCACCTAAAACGCCATCTTCAAGGTTCGAGGCACCTAAAACGCCATCTCCAAGGTCCGAGGCACCTAAAAAGCCATCTCCAAGGTCCGAGGCACCTAAAACGCCATCATCAAGGTTCGAGGCACCTAAAACGCCATCTTCAAGGTTCGAGGCACCTAAGACGCTATCGCTAGAAAGCGATAAATCGCAATCATCCCCAGCAGAGACCGAAAATGGTCATTCCTATCCCCAGCAGAGCGGATAGCCATCAGACCGAAAATGGTCATTCCTATCCCCAGCAGAGCGGATACCCATCAAACCAAAAATGGTCATCTCTTATCCCCAGCAGAGTTTCTTTCCAGTAACCGACTGTAGAACTCGCTCATCAGGTTCGAGGCACCTAAAACGCCATCATCTCCAGGGTCAAAGACCCGAACTACGACTGGCTTGATTCCCATTCGGGATACGTAGGTAGCCTATCGCTAGGTTCAGCCACCCGATCACTCGATCATCCTGCCAAATATGGAGCCTTACTCTTATCGACGACCCCGCTTCCTTCGAAAGCGCCGTCGCCGAGGGGCTACTGTAAGTGCTCCAATTTGAGCTTGTTAGAATTTTCGTTATAAAATTAACGAAAGTTATAACATTTCTAACAATTCCTAACTATCCTAACATTTCTAACAAAGTGAGGGTAAAATGGGCATTGTTATTTAAGGTTAAACCTTAAAAAGAATCTCAAAAAGCAAAACAAAAGAAGAAAACCAAAAATGGCAATGGCTGGAAACAAAAAACTGGCTGTTAATTTGAATTTTGAAAAAGATTATTCTTCTTGTCCAAAGCTGAAGCTGCATTTAATGAACAGTGCACGCCTGGACACATCCGCGGATGGATGAGATTGTCAATTTCAAAGGGCTATAAATTGAGCCCTCCAAATCACAAAAATAAAAAAGAACACATTTTGCACCGAACCTACGGCGAAATATAGAGAGAAAACAGTGAGAATTCACAAGAATTGTCACCTTTTTCTCTCCAATCTTTCCCAACTCATACTCATCCACTCACTCTCATATTAAAGCCCTAAACACTCATATACTCAAGCCAAACACTCAAGAACACAAGGAAGATTGGTAAACCCTCCTCTTCCTAACCCTAAATCTCATCCATGCATGCATCTTCAAACTACAAAATGTAGTTCTTTCATCTTCTTTCTTTAGATCTAAGAAGATCACCATGGAAGACCATCTCCATGGATGATCTTCTACAAAGATCAACATTATTTTCAAAGCTTTTCTTGCTTACTTGCAAAAATGCACTTTCAAAACCCTAAAAAACCATTTTCAAGCACTAAATCTTGATTTCAAAGGGTAAAATCCCCCTCCCCAAGCAAATGAAATGCTTAGTCCTAATGTACCCCAAGGATGGTTTGGTATAGTTGATTCACCACTAAAATGTCTAGTGATCACTAACCAAAACCTAGGGAAATGGGGACAAGCATGGATGCAAAACCCCCCTTAAAATCATATTTTCTTTCTTGAGAAGTTGCTGTCCAGTAGCAATTTTCTCAGACCTCAGTCCATGGTCTTAATTTTTGGACACAGATGAACTTGGAATTTGGTGTTGACTACAAAATACTTTTTGTAGCCAACATCCAGAGCTTTCCAGAAATATTTTTATTTTATTTTTTGGGTGAGTAAAACTCCTCTTTTCAAATTTTCTTTCAGAGGCTAGTTCATCAGCTTCTGGGAATCCAGATCTCATATCTGAGGTTTCCAGAAGGTTTTGACCCCTCAAATCTTCTCCAAAATGGAAAATTCCTTCGCACAAACTTTATTTAAGGTGTCTAGAACAACTTTCATTCTCTGAGTTTATCCAGATTATGAAGTTTTAAGACCCTTGAATCCCTTTCAAAATCAAAGGTCCACTGCCTTTTTCATTCTGGCAGAAATGACTCTCAACTTCAAAAGGTCTTTTGAGTACCAAATCTCAATCCAAAAATCTTCCAAAAAATCATGGGATCAGTTTAAAGTCTTAAAAAGATATCCCAATTTTTACTTTTCTGAGTTTCAACTTATTTTGGCCAAAACACACACACACACACACACAAATGATTTTCAGCTTGGAAGACTCGTTTTACGAGGCGCGTCGGGTGCACACTAACGTCCTTCCCGACGCGTAACATGACCTCCGAACCTAAATCTCTAATCTCGGGCTTTTTTCAAAGTTTTGGCCCTCAAAATTAAAATGGCGTGGCGACTCCGTTTTTCCGGTTTTATTTGGTTTTTCAAAGAAACGCAAAAATCGAATTTTCCCCGCGAAATGGCAACATCATCACACTACCCCGAGTCTAAACCTTTCCTATCCCTTTCCCGCAGCGAGAAAGAAGTGGGTGAGAACACCGGGTCAGCGACTTGTTAGCGCAGAATCCTCAGACAGTTCGCGAGAATCCTCGGTTTCGAGAATCGAGAATGGCCGATTTGACAGAGAACAGTCTTTGGTTTGGGTAACCGGATGGCTAAGGAAGAAGAGCTAGCCTATAACCAATGCCCTCCCCATCTTCATATAACCCATTGCCAAAGACTGTCCCTTCTCGGTCTTCTCCAATACCCCAATTTGTTAGGGTCCGACACCCTCGCTTCCTCTGCATCCCCCACGGGACCTTTTTCCTCCTTTCGGCTGAGCCTACTTTGGAATCCCAGTGCCGGTTTGACCTTTCCAATTTTGTCAACGCACTGTGAGATTTGCCTACCTCTCGGACAGCTACGGTGAAGAGTCGGTCGGAAACGAGAATAGGAATGGATGGATTTACAGACGATGATGACAGTTCGGTAAAAGGAATGGACTTGGAGCCAACGGAGAGTGAAACCCGAAGGGCAAGATGAGGTAGAAAGCCACGAGACACGGAATAGGGGATGAAATCACTTCAAAGTGTGTCTGCGGCCTATGCGAAGGCTCGGAGAAGGATGCTAGCTTAGATGAGGTAGTGTATGAGTCCTATATCCTAGAGTTCAATACTCCGTACAAGGACTTGGTAGGTGAATGGAGGAACTTGATCGAAGCTTTAGCCAAAAGAGGAAGTGGGCTCCGCCCACCGTCTGGAACATGTAAGCGTCAGCCGAAGCCAAACTCTCATCGGGAAGGAGTAGACTCTATCACAGTGTTAGTAGTCACTCCTGAAACTTGGTCTGAAGAAGAATGTATGGATGCCTTGGAAAGAGTCCTGAGTTTAGAGGCGACCCCAGTCCCCTTTCTGTCCTACGATGATAATGATGTTTTCTGGTAATCCCTAAGCCAGGAAGAGTCTCGAGATACCCCTCATATGGCGTCAAGTATCCCGACCGACTTTTGCCCTCATTGGTCATAAGAGCCAAGGCGAAAGTTCCCACGAGAGCTACTGTAGTGACAACGATGAAGACACAGTCGAAGTGCCGGAAGGGACAAATAGAGGAGTGGTTAGCCCAGAAGCCAAAAAGCCCGGAAAATCTCTCGACAGTAAGGAAAAGGAACCCGCCATGAGGTTTGACCCCAGCGAAATCCTTATTGATGATGGAATTTCCCACTTCGAGAAAATGTTTGGCCAACGTCAAAGATGTCGTCGGAAGGTTGACCCCAGGGAAGAAAGGACATGCTTGACAGTGATGATGAATGTGATCTACTCTGTTAAAGAAGTTGCTAGGTTCGGATGAGAAAGCCATTTGCTAAGCTCCAAACTCCGGAAGTGATAATTCTTGTTGCATGCTGACTT